>VZTE01002663.1:136097-162413 GCA_013397775.1 Eulacestoma nigropectus | reverse complement strand
GTTTTTTAAAAAATTGGTGAAAAAATCTTTTTTTTTTTTTTTTTTTTTTTTTTTTTTTAACATGTCTTTTGTGTACCTCTTATCTGTTTGCCCCTGGACCTCAGTGTTGATAGCAACAAGAACATTGTTTCTACAATGCTTATACATTAATGAAACCTAGGAATCTGGGAATTTTAATAAATACTAATGCAGGTCAGTGACTTCAAGCAGAATCTAGCTTGGGGATTGGTGTGTGATATAATTTTTACTTTGACTTTGAATAAACAGTGTAATGGCACAGCACTGCTGCCATTGTCTTTTCCTAATCTGCAAATGCTACCACAAGATAATATTTCACTCATTAAAGGGCAATTATTCAAATCAGAAAATCTGTCTCTTGTGCTTTTAGAATGCCCCAGAGTGGAAATTCCTGATGAGAATTGTACAGATGCTCAATGAGAGGGAAATCAGAAACACACTTCATATTTTTGGAACCAGGCCAAACTATTTATGTTCTTCTGAACTGGGAGTGAGATTACTGGTGCTGTTGTACAAGTATTCACTCAGAGGGTGGTTTATATATAATATACGGCATAATTTCTAGGCTATTGCTGCCAACTGGGGAGTCTTCTAAAGAATTATATCTCAAATACTGAATTACATTTGAATGGGATGCATTTCCCTGTTATTTCCCAATACATTCATATTCCATCTTGCCTTTTTAATTAGTGAATATATTGACTGTATATGTGTTATTATAATTGCCTCTGCCAGTCTGCATGCTTTTAATTGTGGAAAAATTATTTCCATCATCTCTCCCTAATTGTAGAAGTCTGTGTTTATTGCAATTACTATTGACTGCTGGAAAATGGTCGGCCTAATCTTGAGTCTTAGCCTCTGTGATATATATGGCTGTGGTATTGTTTGTTAGATACACCCTATTCTTTCCACCTTATCTCTGCCTCACATAGATTTTCATCTTTTTCTAAATGTCTGTTGAGACAGTAACAAGCTTCAAGATTCCTGAGTTTTTTACTATAAAAATACAAATTATCCCTGGATAAAATATTTCTAATTGTCCACATATCTAGATTGGCTTCTGATGCAACATGAAGTAAGAAGGACATTATCAGTAATGGTTCATTTGTCTCATCATCTAACATCATCAAGCACTAATATGTTTAATGATCATTAATTTAATATTTATGGCCGTAAAATAAAACACAAGAAGTTTGACCTCAACATGAGGAGAAATTTCTTTACATTGAGCATGGCAGAGCACTGGAACAGGCTGCCTAGGGAGCTCACGGAGTCTCCCTCTCTGGAGACATTCAAAATCCACTTGGATGTGTTCCTGTGTAAGCTGTTCCAGGTGACCCTGCTTTGGCATGGGGGTTGGGCTGGATGATCTCCAGAGGTCCCTTCCAGCCCCAACAGATCTGTGATTCTGCAAATTAAACTCACACTATTTTCTGAAAGAAACTTAATAAAATGGAGCACCCATTTTATAAATGACAGTGCTAGGAAGGTAGTGTTTATACTAATTTTGAAGATGGAAAAACTAAGGAAAACTTTTATTTGTCTAGATGTCATGAGTTCCACAGTTGAAAATGACAAACCAGTGTTCATCACGGTTCTCTTACTGATCTGTACTTCTGTGTATTACTCCTACTTTTCAGGTACAACCTGATTGTATTTTTGAAACAGTACATTTCTGAGTATTTTGTTCTCTGCTCCACATTTACATTGCCAGAATGGATCAAAAAAAGGCTTATTACTGTTTTCATACCAAGAGGATATTGTTCGGAGCTAGAAGCTGGCTGTGCGTCTGGTTAAAATGTCAGCGTTCTGATTATATTCCTGTTATTTCCCATTACTTTTGTAAACATCTTTCCTATGAGTTTTTCCAGCGTAAAGGGTAAGTTCTCAGAAAGAATGAATAACACTCCTTTTTTTTTTTTTTTTTAATGCTTTAGCTCCTTTGTGCTACAAAACAAATCTACGTATAACATAAAAGCTCCTTTTCCTCTTTTGTCACCATCATTCATGGCAGTTAATGTGGCAATTGGAAAAAGTTATTGCTTACATTCAGATCCAAATTGTAACAGGCAAATGATGCAGTCAGTACCTAATTTTTATTTCTCAGTATATTTCAGTATAACGAGCTGTTTATTTTCTTTGTCTGGACAGCTCAAGCACAGCTATTTTATGTTTCATAGTGGCTCATAATTTAGGACTTACAACCTTTTGTTAAAAGTTTTAGCTTCAAATGGATTATACTTACTCATGTAATTGTGGAATTAAGTAAAAGTTGGATAACATCTCAGTCCTGTTTCACCACCTGACCTTCTTGGGGGAAGTGAGAATGTAACGATATCAAATGAGTAACTTGTTGTTTTATTGCACTTGAATGTATCTTCTTTATTCCTTAAAAGCTGTAAAAGATGAAGAAAAAAGCATGGTCAGAAGAACACCTTGTAAAAATATGAGACTTAAAAGAATTGGTAAAGAAGGTAAAGATGAAGCTGTCAGGGCTTTATTCTGATCTTGAAAATTTTGTCCTTAGTGAGTGGATAAGCAATGCAAATAAAAAATTAAACAAAAAAAAATTTGTTTTTCTGTATATATTTTTTGACTTTTGTAAAAAACTGAAACAACCCTCTTTATATTATTTTAAGAATATTTGCTTTGAAAATACATTGTTCACTCGCAATCACAAACCATCGTTGTATGTGAAATAAATATTAAAAAAATGGAAGCATTATATTAGTTTTATTTCTATATTAACATATTTAAATATCTTAGAAAGTTATGGAAAGGAATATTTGAGGTATTATGTGACTTTTTACTGTTACTGAGGAATTTTGGTAATTAGAAATGGAAACAAGTCCAACATCTTGAATAAATATCTTTAATGAAGAATTGAAAGACTAAATCATTTGAAAAAGCAGAATAGATAGGGTTTGGTATAAAAAAAATTTCATCAACAAGGGTTTCCTTTTCTAGTGGCTGTTCAGTTGTATGAAGAGATTGAATTTTCTAAAAAATTTTCTGGCCAGCTTTTTAGCAGTTCAGAATTTAACGTAATTTCTCTCAGTAATCTTTCTTAGCCTTCTGTAAATGTGTAAATCTACAAATTCCATAAAATATATGATTGAAGCAGTCAGCCATATATAGTTAGAAGTAAGCAGAAACTTATACTAATATTAATTAGTTTTCTAATACTTTAGCTATTTCTGAATAAACCTCAATTTTTGTTTCTGTGAGCCCAGCATCTTCAGGGAGACATCACAGATTTACTGGGTGCTCCTCGTACTTGCATTTTGTGTGTATATTTGTGTGGAATTGGTAATGTTGTACAGAAAGGAGCAAAACTTATTACTTTCTATATTAGCCCTATAAGGCTGATTTTGTCTCTGGTAATGGTGAGTTCTCTACAGTACCGGGCTTTTTGATATAAAAAATGCCAGATTTAATAGAGTTTCTTTTTAAGGAAGAACCATAATTCAGAAAAGGAGGGACTTTCTGAATGATGTTTTATGTGAGATCTTAACTTTTTGAGTTGATCCTTCTCAGTTCTTTTCAGAAGAATTAATTGAGACTGTCAGTTATTTCCATTTTCCTCTAATTCTCCCTTTGTGATCTGCAATGTTTTATGCCTTGCTGGGACTTCTGCATTTGGTGGAAGGTTTCTTGACTAACCCAAATCCACTTTTTTTCCCTTAATATAATAGTCTTGACTTAGCCATTGAAATTAATTACAAAATGAGTTAAAAAAACCCAAAGCATTTAAGTGCATTTTGTAAAAACTTACCAAAGTTTTTTCAGAAAACTATCAGAAAACTGATAGTTTTCTATCTATATAGAAAACTATCTATAGCAGTGTCAGATCCCAGTTTGAAAGAGGAAGCCTCTGGAAGATATACAGATCCAAGTTCTACAGGAAAATAAATAAGGTAATTCGTGTAGAATGTGCAGCTAAAAAATGCACAAAAAAGGCACACTTTTACACTGACAGAAAACTACATACAGGCAGACACTCAGGGCTCATCCACTGGTCTCCTTGAACTTGCAGTCACAATTTCATAGACTGTAGTTCCACTAATTTGTATTTTGCCCATGAGACTGTAGCTATGAATGAAAGTACACTCTGCTTCTCTTCAGTATCCTATTCAACCTTTAAGAATGTATTTTTAATTTTTTTTTCAAAGTGATTGAGAGAAGGATTACAGAACTTTTTGAAGGCAGACATTCCCCTCAACTTCCAGGCCTGTTTATGGATTTGGATGCATACTATGAATCCTTTGCTTCTCTTTGATGAGTTTTAATTTTTCCACTTTACAAGTGTGGTGGCAAATGTGCAGCAGAGCTTCAGAGCAGTATATGTGCTAAAATTCTCTCTTCCAGGAGTTCCAGTTCAGGTTTTGGTGTAGGCTCAATTTCGGCCTTAAAACCATATAAGTTCAATTGGAAGAAGAATTGAGCTTTTTTTCTTTTTATTTCCATGTGCTGCGGTTGTTGTATCAGCAGACAAAAAGCATTCTTGTTGATGAAGATGAATGGAAGACCAGAGCACAGAATTTTTCTGGGTTAAGGTCAGAGTGTTTTCACCATCTTAGCAATTCTGTGCCTGAGGAGCCCCTTCAAGAACAGTTTTTCATTGCTTAGAAGTAAAGAGAACTTGAAGAGGTTCGTGTGAGGGTCTCTCATAGAACTGTACCTTAGATATCATCATCTCAAAGGGCAGGTGAACCTCGCAATTAAAAATCACATAGTTCTGAAGTGTCTTTCTGGAGATCTCTCAAGTGACTGTTTTCACCTAGAGAGCTTCTCAACACTCAGGTTCTAAGAGATTCTGGAGTCTCTTGAGATGCCTCTCATAACTTTGTAAAGCTTTTCCTTTATTTTTTTTTCCACTCTTAATAGAAAGAAGGAAGATGCCTTTAGGCAAAGGGTAAATGACAAAAAATTATCATCAGGGCAAGACTGCTTTGCTCTTACATCTTCTAACAGCAGGGATTTGCTAATTCTTCCTTTGCTTTCTCAACTGTATAGAAAGCAAGCTCCTTACTCACAGTTCATTCTGACTTGCTCTCCATCTTCATGCTTTGAGTTCTCACCAGAATTTTTTATAAGTCTACAATCACTTGTAGAAGTCATGTCTTCAAATTATGAATATTCTGCTTTACTATTCAGCTGTCTTTTCATGTTAGTATCTATTTTCTTCTCAAAATATTGTATGCTTTTACAAAGTAAAGTAAATTCTTACATTTTCTGTATTTCCTTTTTTAATCTGGCTGCAAGTTAAACTGAGGAATGAAATGCTGAAGGAGAAAAATTGAAGTGCCCATGATTCCTTTGCCTCAAATAATTTTCTTCTAGAAAAAAAAAAAAGAGAAGCAGAAGCGTTCTTGAGGGCTCATGTCTAGTTTAAATTCACTGAGAAAATGGAAATTGAAAAAGAAAATAATCTTTTTTGCATTCTGATTGGGTTGTATACAGTACACAACACATGAGCTTTCTCACATATACATGTATAAAAGGGCTAAAACCTTCTTTATTTTTAGTACTCTGACCCAGCCCAAACCATTACTACATTATAGGCTGACCTTGTCTGATTAATAAACATTGTTTCCTTGATTTACAGTCCCAGCTGGTTAATTAATTATTGGCTTATCTATGTTCTTGGTACACTAAGAATTTAAACTGCAACCTATTCTATGGTCTGAATTTACCCAAGGATTTGTTAATCTGAATAAAAATGTTGTTTACAGACAAACCTGGATTAATCAGGTCAGAATGAATACATTTTGGTGGTGCCCTCTTTCTTACTGGGATGAATCTAAGTAGCTGTTCTCCCTCACTGCCTTTTCTCTGTGGGAGCTGATCAGACCACAGCTGTAGCAAATGTTTCTCCCTGTGTCAGACATCTCTCACAGCACAATCAATACATTTCATCGTGTGTTTAGCTCAGACAATGTTCAGTTATCAGAGCGAAAAGGAGAAAGTATTCATGAATCTGAAATGCTTTCTATGTCTAAGAGAAGACTGGTGATGACCAAAACCTTTTGCCTCACACAGTTCCCTCCATTGTGTCCTCCATGTCTTTCTGGTTTAGTCTTTCTGTGTTTGTTTTCTTGTTGATTTCCCTGCTGAATAGCTGTTTGTCTTCTCAGTGTTTTAAAAAAAACAATAAAAGACTTTTTTTTGGTGTGTTTCTCTTCACTGAAGTCAACACTGTAACATAATAGTGTTGCTTAAGATGTATGTAAACAAGCACGATTGTATCTGCATTCAGCTGTACAGTGGCAAAAAACCTCTAAAGAAGGCCATAACTGGGGGCAGCTTAGTATGAAAACAAATGTGTGGTGAGTTTTCATTGATTGTCTCTCTTGGAGGCACAGTAATGATAGACAAGATTCAAGGGGTCAGTCCCTCAAATCTGTGCTAGTAAGTTTAATGACAATAATAAAGTGGTTACTATTTGAAGCAGTGGGGTGGTCCCTGGCACTGAGCTGGTGCTGCAATTAAAAAAGAGACCAACATTTATCTTGTAAAGCAAATGGGGGCTTGACTGTTCCTTCTCAGAGCAGATAACCAGGAAAAATAGTCCCTGTGGGAACTGTATCTTTATGCCTATAACTTCTAGAATACTTTAAGTGTGCAAGTGAACTTAAAATGTACTACTTTGACTGAATGGAAGAGTGCTAAGTTTGAAACTGCAAATTTTTTAATATTTTGTTCCTGTTTTCCTTTTTGGCTTTCAACTGTGTGACAAAGCACCCCACAGTTCCAACATATAAATCCAGTCTTCAGGTATTTGTGCTTTATTCAGTATGTAATACATTGTTAGGAGCATGCAAGGGATGACTGCATAAATATTTGGCCTCTCTAGCCCAATGAGTGAATGCATTCCCTACAACTGTCACGTAGGGTAGGTTGCTGTCTGCTATTTTGAGGGTGTAAACTGTGGAAATAGTTTCTTTCCAACTACAAAAAGGTTATGAAATTAAAAGGAAAAAATGGAAGCTTGGAAGAAATTATTTTTAGAGAACAATGTTACTCACTGTATTCTCAAAATGCCTTTCTTACAGAGGAGAGGAAAAAAAAAGTGTGTTGAGAGATAAAACCACAACACAGAGGAGTATCTGAAATGAAATGCAGAAATGAGAACATAGACCTCAAATATTGGGCTTTAAATTAGTCACCATGGAAGTCAGCGCCAGTAAATAAGGAAAATTTAAATTCATGTTAGCAGAGCAAATCTTCTGTGACAGTGGACATAAAAATTCTGCTTGTGTTTTCTGTAGATCTTTACTTTTTTTTTCTGTGAACTCATGACAGAAACAGCCATTCAATAAAGAATTCAATCTTATATTTTAAGAGTTTAAATTGACAAAAGATAAATGAAACCAATTTATTATGAATTGGATTCATTCAGCTTAGTTACAACCAGTGGTTAGTCTTCAACTAGACTTGAACTGCTATTTCATTACAGAGCAAAAGAGGGATCTAAGAGACCTTGGTCATACTCTTTACTCGCAACTATTGCTGTCATTCACAGTTATACTTTTAAAAAATACACTATCAAAATATTTTATATTATTTTGCTTACTTTTTCTTTACCTAGAGGGGTATTCCTGTTCCTTACCATGCTTATGACTAGGAAACTTCTAAGATTCAGCTGGAATGCATTCAGGTTCACTTCATAACAATGTGCTCTTTTCCTTCTCTTAATGACTTTCCTTGCTTTTCCTTTCTTTGTGTTGAAGAAAGCCACTGCTTTCCTGTCAGACCTTGTCTAGCTAGGCCATAATTATTCAAATTCCAGCCATATTTTCCTCCCCTGCCTGTTTTTCTGGCGGGTTTAGGAGGTTCAACATTTCACAGGCATCAGTGACACAGATGTGTGCCCAGTGATGCATTCATCCTGCTCTGTGTGTCTGACTGGAAAGCATAAGGAGATGTTGGCCTTCAACACACTGCACTACCAGTGGCAAAGAAAGCATATGAGACAGAGGGCCTTGCAGGCTGGATAGCCCCCATGACTTGAAAGATCCCAAGTCCTGGGATGTGAAAACCACTTTGGAGCTCACCTGGAGCAGGTGAGCTCAGTCTTTCATGTCTTGAGTGTCTTGTTCTCTTTTGATACTGTATTTTTACTTGAAAAATTCAGCCAAACATTTTGAAAAAGCAGTGAGAGTTGAATACAAACTGTATTATCATCTTAGTGTGAATTTATTGCATTGATTTTTGCTATTAATAGTACATACGAAAGACTGCCCCTTGAAGAACATTAAAAACAATACAATAGCTCAGAATGTTTTAAAGAGCAACTGAGTATTTGTTTAAATGCTTAGTTTATGGTGAATAGTTCAATCTAATGCAAAAATCACTCTTTTTTTTCTCCCTGCAGGAATTAAATTAGATTTGTTTTGTCTGTAAAGATCAATTACCCCACTTTTACTCATTACTCCATACAAAAACTGAGTACCTTTACTGCATGCATGTCTAAAAGACCAGTGAGTATATACTTTTAATATAAGAAATTTGAAGTACACGCATTTGCTCATAAGTCTGGACATCACAGTGGAAAGATGAAAAGGCACGAAAGAATCCACACAGTTTTATAAGCAACAAGCTGTACAGAGAATAAAGTGTACCTTGAAATATTGTTCTAAGTAACTTGTCAGTGTCCCTTAACGTAAGTAAAAAAGAGCATCACTAAAAAATAACTATGTCATTTCTAAAATGACATTTTTTCTGTCTGACACTTTGACATCTTGGTGCAGTAATTCTTCCTTTACCCTTTAAGTGCCCTTAGCTTAATTTAACCTTGAAAGTAGTATTGGCATAGCAACTCTTTTAAAGAAAGCATCAAAGTTTCCAGTCTGTCTGCAGTTTAAAGGTTAATTATGCACACTGCCAATTTCTGTGAACAGCCAGGCTTTGTACACTCTTCTGGTGTAAAGCTGAAAAGTACTGTTGAAAGAGGATACACATTTTAAAATAAAACTTGTGAAGTCCCCCTTTTCCATTCCAACAGCCTGCACTGTCAGTTTAGCTAACCTTTGTTTGCCTGTCACTGTGTTCCCATGATTAAATGTGAAGATTATAATCATTAACTGTGCTGGGGGTTCACTATGGGTGGAATTTTGATGGGTAGATGACATTCTGTTTATACGACGAAGTCAAAATCAGACTTCATCTCTTCCAGCTCAACACCCGGAGGTCTCTAGGTTAGCTACCACAGCCTAGATGCAGTCGTGTCACCTGACTTTAATATTAAATACTGCATCCATGGCAGATTGGAAGGTATTTTACTATACTCTTTAATCTTTGTCTTTCCTTTTAACTGGAATAATCTAGTGGACATAGATGAACTTGATTTGACCTAGAGATGAACTGGTATTAAAAAAAAAAAAAGATAGAATAATAATAATAAGGGGGGAGACAGAGACAGAGAGGCAAAGAAGAAGCTCTTGTTTAACGTACAGAAAAACAGAATTTTTATAGGTCTTCCATGATTTTTTTTTCCTTTTTTCTTTTTTTTTTTCCCAGTAAGTTAGCAAATGTTTTAAATTTTAATTTCCCTTTTGAGATCAGTCATATTTTGTTCTTTAATAATCCTATTGATGGCATACAAAAGTAATGAGGTTTGAAAGTTGTATTAGCATAAGAGCTCTTGAAAATATAAATATGAAAATAGAATTTCTGAAAATGCTATTGTAATTTTAATTACAATTACACTTCATTAATGTTAGTTTACTTTCAAAGATGTAGAGTATTCCTAATATTTGAATTAACAACACACAGAAGGAAGACTGAAATCCTTTCTACATAGTAATAGGAGAAAAAAAAAGCCATACTAATGACTTGTTTGATGTACTTGTTTATTGTATGATGTAACATCAATTGTAAAGCAACAACACATATTATGTTCACTTTTAAGTATTTTTATTTATGATGCTGTTTTGTTAGCCAGCAGAGATTTCACAGAAAATCATTAAAATTTAGCTGCATGCAGGTGATCAGCAAACTCTCCTAAACTTTACGAGATCCACTATCTTAGTCAATTAACATTACAGAAAAAAAAAATTACACAAAATGAAAAAAAAAAAAAGGTTATTTATTGGGCAGTTCCTTGAGTTTCTTGTTAACTTGCATCATCTTTTTCTCATTTCCTGTTAGGCTTCACTATCAGATAAACACATTTCTGAATTATATTGCACCTAGATTTCAGTGGCTTTCACATGTGTGCTCCAATCTCAATTTTCTTAGCTTCAGTGTGAAAATATTGATGTGAATAGAATTTGGAAGGAAATTCTGGCAGGTATCACAATTTTAGCTCAAATGGTGAGTGACTTTTTCTGCCTTTAACAAGTGAATCTTAGAGGGCTAAAGGGCTTGTTCATCAGCACTTGAACTCTCTGATGAACTCTGATCTTGCCTTTAGCCATGCAGACTCTCCTTCTCATCACCTTTAAACTCATGTACTCAGTCAGAAGGGGGCTGTGCAGAAATAGCTTCAAAGATTCTTTGCTGCTGTTTTCCAAGAAATTTAGGCAATCTAGTATTTCATAATGTTATTCAGCTAAGTGTGTTAGAGAAGTGAATAATCTTAGGAAGCCTAAAACACAGTTTTCAGTTTGTCTTTTTTTTTTTAACTTGATGTGAAAACTTTCATTCTAAATGCCTTCAGACATCTGGTTCCTTTCATGGCTTCTCACATTCGAAACGCTGTCTGTGTTGGTCAAGACACTACACCTACCTTGCTCAAATACATATTGAAAATGTATTTCTATCTTAACCTTTTAAGAAAATTATTCGGTGCATAAAAATCACATCTTTCACAGACTTTTTAGCCTTTTGAGGGGCATCTTAGAATATCCTCTATTTGCCATCAAATCAGTGTGGAAGGATTAATTCTATTGTGCAGTATCATATCAAATCTGAAGGTGTAGTTGTGCCAACTCAGTGCAGAGAAGTGGATATCTTAAAAGGAACAGAGTACCTTCCTCTATGTGTGTGCTGTGCGCATGGATATGCATTGATTCTAATACAGAAGACATAAGCAGCAAATGCATTTGAAGTTTTGTTACCTAAAATACCATGCTGTCCACAGCGTAGCAAGATATCCCATTTTCTTTTAAGCACATATAATGTAGGAAGAATATTGTTGAAAACAGCGAATAATGGAAAACTTGTCTGAAGATTTCATTATGACTATTAAATGTTTTTATGAAGAGGCATTACATTAAATCTGTGTGTTTGGGTAGAGCACTTCTAATATAAATGTCATCCAGAGGAAAAATAGAAGAAACCTGGTCAACATTTTCCATTCAATTAAAGGTAATGTTGTAATTATTTCTTCCATTAATTGGACATAATTTAAAATATAGTGATTTCTAATATGTATAATGGTTGTAAAATGTTGACAGTTGGAGAATATCTCATTGACATAAAAAAGATTAAGGTAACAGTTTGGAGGCTGTTAAGCTATTAATGATAATGAGTCTAAGAAAAATGTAACTAGCAAAGGTGGAATCCCATTTAGCTGTCTTCACAATGGGTTTCCACAAAGCAGATTGAAGGTAAAGAGGTTGCACTGAATTTGACTGCATGAATTTAGTATCAAGGATAGATACAGCTCAGTTGGTACTTAATTATTTAAAAGCTTCATATAAATAATTACTGTTGAAATTTAAAACGTGCACATGGGACCAGGATATAAATATATTTAACATATCAGAACATATTTTTAAGCCAGCAGTTCAGGGATAAGCTCTTTACCTTTTTCCCTTCCCCTCGTCCCTTCTCCCTGAAGTCTTTTTAATGCATTGATGCTGAAATAAAATAAAAATTGCACTATGGACTGCATTCCACCATAGTATTTGGAGCCTAGTCCTGCTTCAGTAAAAGTCAGTGAAAAACATTCTACTGATCTTCCTTAACTAACATGAGATACAAAATCCTAAAGGAATTCCAGAAGTCCTCTGTACTTCCAGACTGCTGAAAGATCAGATTATTAGTCAACATTGTGAATCTGTGTATCTGTGTGTATCTTTCCTGTTTATTTTGAAATCCAATAACTATTTTGACTCTTTGATCACCTGCACTGTTATAGCATAATGAAACTGCTACACAATATTCCAACATATAATGCTACTGCCAAAAAGCATGCAACTAATTATCCTGCCAGTTGCATACGCATTGAAGTTATAGGAGCTGCAAATGCAGCTCACAGCTAATCTGTTTTATGGCTTTAAATAGATGCTCAATACATTGGACCCATTGAATGAAGTAAATTAGAATATTACAGAATAACATTTTTCAGAGTAACATGACTTTTTTGCACTTGCTTGTCGTAATAAATACTTGACCACATGGTAAGAGTTTATTTGGACCTTTACTTAAACCTTATTATAAGAGGTATACACAAAGCTTAGTCTTACTAGAGGAGCCAAAGAAGTCTAGAATAAAACTGATTTTCAGTAAATTAAATTCAGTGTTTTTACCCAGCTCAGGGTTCATAATGTAAAAATTGTTCAGTTTGTTGCAGAAGGGAAAGCAAAATGTCATCATTCAAATATATGGCTAAAGCTTTTCTCCTACACACAGACTTAAGTGAAAACTCTGAACTGAATATATGAAAACTGGAGGTCTAGACTCATTATGGAATATTTAAATATTATTAACTTGTGAAAACTTACAAAACTCATCTGTTGCCCACACTGTTTATGAAGAGAGAACCCTAGTGTGTTTTGCTATCAATGCGTATTTTTACAAGAATAAGTTCTTGAAATAAAAAAGAAAAAAATTTCCTCCACTGCAAGTCAAGAGGTGAAATGAGTATTTTCCTTGTGGAAATATTCTTTGACTGGTCTCTTGCTTCTAGTGAGAAGCATTTTACTTATTTACTGGCAAAATCCACTACACTTGAAATTATATTAGAGTGACGAGACTAGTTTTCTTTGCTTGATGAGAAGCTTTGAACAAATTGGCTTCACTCTGGCTTTCAGTAATGCAGAATTTTCAGGCTGCCAACAGGAGATTCCTGCCAAGCTGAGAAGCAGTTGTTTGAGTTGGTAAGGTAGCCCTCAAAACACAGACACACCAAATGAATTACAAGACAAAATGTAAAGAGAGTAGAAAAGCTTGCAGATGTATAGAACAATATAATGCAGTCAAGATAAAAGAAACAAAAGCTAAGAAAAAAAGGTTAAATAAATTAAAGAGAAATAAACCCAGAAGTTTCTGTCAATTTCTGTATAATTTCATTTGCATTTATTGAATAGCTGAACTTTGTTGTATTGATCTTTCTTTCTCTTGTGGAAGTGCTTATATCTCCATGCTTTATGCTCTTTACATTTTCCTATAAAAATAAAACTTGCTTTATTCTGTATTTAAATAAATAAATAAATAAATAAATGGAGTCTCTTTTCACAGATACCATAGAAATGGTACCAAGGGGACAGTGTGTAGGTATTTACTTCACTCAATGCCATCAAGCTGTGGGGACTGCCACAGTGTCTATCAAACCTGCATGCACTCTGGTTTTGAGCACCTCTCACCTTCCCTGCCTCTGCTGCTGTGGAGTCAGCATCTTCCATCAGGTGACCGGGATGCACTTGACCAGTGCAGAGAGTTTTGACCCATCTGTAGGAACTGTTAACTCTACACTGGCCCCAGTCTTATATTCTGTATGGGAATAAAAGCCTATCAGTCTCTTCTAGAAAGATAAGACTTTTTTTCCCCCATTTAATTATTTTCATTATTTTGAGCCATTTTAGGATAATTTACTTATACTTTTGAGCAATGTTTAAGTTGAGGTGAACAGCCTGTGCAAGTATTACTAGAAATGAACCCTACATATATAGGCAATGACTAGAAATAAATTCCTGGTTTGCATATAGGAAGAATACCAAAACTTTGGCCTGCTCAAAACTTCTTTTGAAACCTGAAGAGCTTACAAAACTGTGTACACCATAAATCATTTTTCAGTACTCAAAATCTGAACCAATTTAAGCATAGGTTCTTTTTATACCAGATATTCATTGACAATGAAATGATGGAAGGAACTGAAATGTCTAAATGCCTATGGCTAGCTCAGTAAAAACATTGCCATAATGCATTGTGGTGAGTATGGAAGTCAACACACCTGAACGTGTAAATGTGTATAGAAACAAAGAATGATATCTTTTTTAAAGCATTAAACTTTACTGTAGGTCTATGGTTATATCTGCACTACAACAATGGTGACTGCAGTAGATCACAGACATATTCAAGCTAGGTTTAAGCTAGTTAACTCAAGTACCAGAATCAATTAGTCATGGCAGCGAAAGGCAATATATTTTGTATCTTGGATGGATCTTGCTGTGACTCAGTGCCTGCAGCATTGGCATGTAGTTCTCTCATTTCAGAGACTGAGAAGTCCTGGGTATCTTATCCAAAAACCTTTTCCTAGAAGGATTAAGAGGTTTTCAGATGAAATGTATTGGGAGTGATAAAAACTAAGCAAATAACCAACAACTGAGGTTTCTAAGGTGTATGGAGACATAGAAAGTGGGATATGTTTCATATACTAATAAAAATTCTACATTTGGAAAATTACTATTACTCATTTTTGCAGCCCAACTGGAACAATATAGAAAGAGTAGCCAACAGGTTCAAATATAGGAAATAAATCAGGGAACTCATTGCCAAGTTCAATCAACACCAATAACTTAAAAGATTGAAAATTAAGTAGAAAGCTTAAGTGTTTCTTGTTTCTCCAGAGCAAGAAAAGATGTTCAGTAACATGAGGTCTTGGAACTCAGTATATCTTGGGCTCTGATCATTGGCTTGGGCTAATAGATGTTGCTAGCCAGTGACCTTAATTAGCCAACACTTTTACTCTTTCATAAATGAAATTAGAAGTGATTATATATGTCATTGTAATGTTTTATAATGCTGTCTTCAAGAATTGTGATAGAGAAATGTGTGATCCTCTTCCCTTAATGCATTCACCACTAAACTTCTTATTAAACAGATCTATAAATTATATTCTACTGTGGAATCAGTCACAAACAGTAAATAGTTTTAAAAAAAAAGATTCTTAAAGCTAAGGGAAAAAAGAAATGTGTGTGGCTTGAGAGAGAAGGAAAGGCTCAGGCAGGCCAATAGGACCCTGAAACAATGGAATTATCAGCACTGCTTTACACAACAGTCTAATTCAATGTGTCAGGCCATAATCAGCTCCGTTTCACAGTGCTTTGCTCCATAAAAGCAGATTTGTTTAACCACAGCCTCTATTTCAGCTTGACTGAGAATGAAGAATAACCAATGAAGCTAGGCATATCTCACGGGTTATGTTATGGGCATATAGTGAATCCATCATTTGCTGAAGAGGCAGAGAAAAAGTGACAGGCTCATTCATGCCTTAGAGTCATTTTTAGGCCTATTGAAAATTTTAATCTGTGCACTTTGGATGAACTTCCCCACTTCTTAATTTAGTACATGTAGCCATGTGATAAAGTCTGTCTGCCTCAGATAGGGCAGACTTACTCCTCTAGGACATCAGCTCCTCCAAGCACTTTTCTTCTATGGATTCAGCCTGGCTGCCTTGAACTTTACACAGACACATAAGCCCCATTTACAGGAGAGCTCCAGAGTTAATTAAATGCTGAAATCACATATGCTCGAGGCCTAACATAACACTATTCCAGCAATATTTTAAATTTAGAATTAAAGATAGTGTACATTTAAAAATATTTTTTCTTTAAAAAATACACCTCTATACTTAACAGCATGGTTCTTCTCTCCCCTGTCTCTGTATAATATAAAAGGTGTTCAAAAAAAAAAGGAAAAGGAAAACAAAAGTTAAAAAAAAAAGACTGTTTAAAAAAATGTTGCAAATCAGCAAATTCAAGTAAATTGCTTATTCAGAAATTACATACAGTTGTCAAATAAATGAAACTGTTATTAAAAATGGTGGCAGGTCAGATAAATGAGGTAAAAGCAGCAGCTCAGATAAATGAGGTAAAAGCATTGGCTCATTTCTGCTAAAAGATTTCATGTTTGCCTCTCAGTGCCATGGATTGTGCTGCACTGTGCATTTGCTGTGCATGACAGATATGTTTGAAACACTGGAAGTACTGAGGCACAATGTGTATAAACGCTTGACCTAAACTTGACAGTCCCGATTAATAATATCAAGTTTGGAAAATGGCAGCATTTACAGCACTCACGCACACCCTGACATTAGATTTTACCCTCTGCAAAAAACATAAAATGACATGTGAGTTAATTTCTTAATGCACAAAGTGAACGAAGAACCATTCTTCTGAAATAGATTTGTTTTAAAAACATTTTCACATGAAATAGAATAAATGCAGTGTCTTACCTTCATTTTATTGACATCCCCGGGCTACAATATATTCAAGATGGCTGCACTTCAGTGAAATACACAGTTTGATGGCTCACAGGTTTATTGTGAACTTTGGGAAAGAGCAATCGCTCTTATGTTAAAATTCAAGAAGAAACAAAAATATTTACATTTTGCAGGTGGTAGAACCTTGAACATTGTGAGTGGCTTTGTTTTCCTTTGTGATTTTGTGGCCAGGTTTGAAGTGAAGAGCTTGCCAAGTGTTAGGTCTATATCATTTCACTTTCTTCCCACTTCTGCCTAACCTCCCATTTCCAGACATTTGAATTGAAGATTAAGAGGCAAAGAGACAACTTACTCAATCTCAGGGCTATGTATGGAGAGAAATGATAATCAGCCTTGTCCCTTTCAAACTTCAGATTTAAATGTAGAACAAAGCAATTTGAACATACTCTAAGCCAGCATTTGCCTGATTAAATGGTACAAGGGGTGAGGAAGACCAGAGACACCAGCGAATGAAATTACGATAGTGAAACAAAACATTACAAAATTAGGGCAAAGCATGTCCAGTCTCATAAATCTTGGTCATCAGAGGCTTTTTAAAAAGCACTTGAGCAGTGGATAAATTTGGGCATTAACTTTTAAGGGTATTTCAGCTATTCTTTTTTGTTTTAAAAAAAATGCAATGGGTATAATGGGGATATTAAGAGCACTGTCAACCAGCATAATATATACAGTGTATTAATGACAGAATGAGACTTGTTTGTTTTGCACTTGTTACTTATGTGTATTTTTATGTTATAGAATTTAAGTCTTATTTGGGGCCTTTAGAATTTAACACATTTAAAGTTATTCATTTTACAAACAATTTTATAAGATTCCTGTCAGAATTAACAAAATGCACTTGTGCTTGTGCTCTGTCAATATTCTAAATTTTCATAAAGCAACTATTTTTGTCTGAATACTATAATTGGAAAAGGAAACTCATAAGAAAAAGTCAAGAAAATAACATGTATAGCAATATGAAGAAATGCATAATCTTATAAGTTTAAGTCAGATGAAAATGTTACAGCTGAATCTCCTCTGCCTAGGCAAATGAGATCATTTTGGAGACTTTCAGAAACTGATAGAAGTGACATTAAGTCTGCATTCTAAAAATGTTACCTAAAATGTGTTTGTTGTCTGTTGGAGCTATCTGGATTTTTCTCATATTCTGCATCACAATATCAGGTAAGGGAATAGAATACATCTTGAATGATGCTTGAAATGGCAATGTCCTTCTATTTTCTGATACAGATACAATGTTTCACAGGATTCAAAAATCTTTATGTTAAGAACCAAGGTCTTGTTTCTACATGCACAGGCAGAACAAGGGAATGCAGAAAACCTGTAGAAAAGCTTAATCAAAATTACCACACTGGTTTGGTAAGTTTCTGAAATATCAACATCACACATCAGCATAAAATACTATGCACATAACCATAAAAAAAATCACTTGTCTTCCATTGCAATTTAATCTGACAACATTCTTTATTAAGAACAGAATTTTAAAAAATGGATGTTCAACTGTATTAAAATGGCTGAAGTCACATATTTATACACAGATGGTAGCTAGCAATAGGAAAACTTGGATTAGACAGTTTTTTCTATGCCAGGTCTGTGTTACGACCACCACTCTTCAGATGAGAAGTAACTCTCAAGTCTGGCTCTCTGAAATTGTTCTCAAAACTCTGCTAGCTTGACATGTTCCTGCTGTGAATGTGTGTATCTCCAAGAGATTTCAAAGCTGAGAATAATTTGTCAGGTTGAATTCTTGCCCTCACATCTTCCTGTTTGACTTGTATTCAGCTCAGAATAGCTATGTGTAACACAGACTAAAATAAGAAAAAGAAACTTAAAATGGCCAATATCTGTTAGTATTGTGCATTGTGTGTGTTAATAATTCTGTTTTCATTACTTATATTTTAAATATTATTCTGAAAACAGGAAATTACCCTAAAAATTATGATTAGGTGAACACTGAATATTGATATATTGAAAAAAGAGCTATTCTTTTTTTTTTTGTTCAAAAATATTATAATCATAATCTTTTATACTATATTTTATAATGCATTGATTTTATATTTTCCTGTCATAGATCTTTCTAATATTAAGTTATTATTCAGTAGTTTTTTCTATTTGTGTAGCTATTACCAGAAAGAACAATTTTCATGGTCTTTATGAATTTTACAGTCTGACAGATTTTACCCTTTCAATGAATCAGAATAATTTTTGTTTTCACATTTACAAAATTTCTCAGAGGTTTATATGATATGATTGTATTACTTGTTCATTTTTTATATACTTATCTGGTTTTGTGATCAAATTGAGGCTTTAGTTTTAACAAGAAATGGATTACTGAGAGTATTTCTAATACTTAGGCATCTAGAGGTGAAATAGGGATTTCAACTGTGAATCTCTCAGATCAGACCAGTGCAGATTATAATATTTTGACTTTTTTCATTCTTGCACTAGGATTCACATAGAAACAGTTATTCAAATTATTGATAGCCTCAGATATAATTTTCCAGCTTGTATTCATTCAGGTAATTTTTGAGTCTGAAACAAATTTCAGAAACACGGGTAGGTTATAAATTCAACTGTTATTAAAATAAATATTTTCCAGCACCACCTGATCAAGCTTCCTTGCTTGTTAAGAAATCAAATGATTTTTACAAATTTCAGTGAATGATGTTTGACTGACTGTGGTATAGAACGTGAAAATTCAATTACATAGTTATGGTTTCCACCTTTAATATTTTAAATTCAGAATTCTGGTTGATTTCTGTGAATAAGGGCAATTATGTTTTTCTTTCAAGCTCAGGAAAAATTTGTGCTTTTTGGAAACAAATTAAAAATCAAATTTGGTTTAAATTGAAGCTATTAGTATATATACATTGAACACAAGACACACTCCCATTTCTTGGAACAAGATAAAGGAAATCAGTGGTCAGCAAAGCCACATGCAGCTTTTACCCAGAAGGCAAACATTTAGCACTTTCATCAGTTTCCTTTTATCTGCCTCTGTCTGTCGGTACCACTCAGCTCAGCCTTCGATCTGATGAGAGGGCACTGGTGTCATGACAGAGAATGTGAGCTAATGAAAGTGTAAAGCTTTGGTTCAACAGAGTAGAAAATTCCCATCTAGTCAGCAGAAACTGCAATCTGATATGATTGAGTTTTTAGTAGGTGTTGCTATTAAGTCCTTAGAGGTCCAGGATGGTAAAACTTGTGATCCTCTAAACATTAAACATTAAAAATTTGATTTTTTTTTTCTTTAATTACTGTTGAGGTCTTGTTTTGGCAGTTTGGGATTTTTGGGGGTATTTTTGTTGGTTTGTTTTTTTGTTTTGCTTTTTAAATTTATGAAGGGTTTTAACACCAAAACCCAGCATGTTAATTTTATTATGTAGCTCATTAAATTACAAATACTTTAATTGATAATGCCACAGAAGTGCAACAAATCTCAGTCCAGACTGAGAAGTAATCAAAACCAGAATCAGAATTCCTGAGAGTTTAATATAAGGTTCAAGTCCATATATGAAATTTGTAACAAAGTTTTATTAATACAGTAAACACACTTGTAGAGTGTAAAACCTGGGCACACATAAAATTTGGATTCTCATTTGTCTTGTATTAGATTATCTCACTCACAACCTATTATCCTACCTGATCACCTAATTAAATATTTCTGAGGACTATCTGGTGATGTAACTACTTGCTATTGATTTCTATAACATCTGTGTAACAATGTAGAAAATCTAAAGAAATTGAAGAGGCTGGACCACAAGAAAAAATGGATTTGCTGCTTGTTGCCTTATTACTAATCATGGATTTTTCCTAAAATAGATTTTTCTGTGAACATGGGAGGAATTAATATGACTTGACTTAGCCTTGTAAAATTTAGAATTCAAATTAATTATTCAAAGCTGCTTATTTAGACACTTGCAGAGGTATTTCATTCATTCACCTTAGACACTATAAGTTGTTCACAAGAAAAGTCTTTCTCTCTATTGACTACTTGAAGGAAACCCAAGCTGCCAATTTTCACTAATGCCCAGTTTATGTTAAAGATCAATCCAATTAATCAAACATCTCTATTTCTTCAAGGATTGTTCTGAATGCTCATTTTCACTAGTTTGGCATTTTGCTGCCAGCTTGGAACTCGACTTATGTTGAACACCCTGAAGAAAGGCAAGAAGTCTCCAGTGTGTAGACACCAATATCGAGAGAGTGATACCTGATATACATCAACCTGGGTAAGACTCAGCAAGGCTGGAGCAAAGCTGGCATTTAAAGCACCTTCAGAGAGTAAAAAAAAAATCTTGAAGGCTGCAAAAGATAAAAATACAAATTATAGAAAATTTTATATCAGTCACTCATAGTTTTCTATTTTATCAATAAAAAGGGACCACTTAGGATAAATGATTCTCTTGGGATATCTGCCATTACATGCATCATTACACAGGAAATGTGGGATTTCGAAAAACATTGATATTCATGGCTAACTTGCTGCGAATGCTAGTTCTGTGTGAACCTTTGACTGTCAGCATGCATTTTGTAGTTAGGAGGTATTTGGTGGTCTTTCAGCATACAAGATCTCTTCTGAGGATCTGTCTTGCACTGGTATTTGTCAGATGTCTTATTTATAGCAGAGCTATCTTTTAAAGAAAAAAGTCATCGTAGACTCTGAGCAATACTATTTTGTTCCAGTTTTGCATAACAACTATGGTTTTCATCATAGCGCTAGATCACTAGCAATTCCACTTAGGCTTTCTCTTTCTTTTTAAATTTTGCATTCCTTTAACAACTCTGCAACATTGCCCTAGAAACAATTTACAGCAAAATTAAGATATATGCTTTAGAAGCTTACAGGAATTAAGAATATGATGAGGTGGTTTTATGAATATTTAAAATACTATTAACATGCTGCATTTTTTCCTAGGGAAACAAGTATTCAGGTATTCAGAACCTGAAAATTACAGTGTTAACTCTGCCATCAGTGATAATTTGTGACCGCTACATTTTCTGGTAATGATTCTAAGAATAAAAAATACCTGAAAATTGTCTTGATTGAAAGAGTTTCAGATATTCAAAATAACTTGTGATTAATCATTTAGCATTTCTAGCAAGCCTCAAGAATCAGAGAAGGTTAAAATGAATCAGACAAGTTGTAGCATCTCAGCTAAGAAGAATTTTGATAATTATTTTAAATACTCATTTTATTTGGTAACACAAATCTGGAAGTATTTCAACTAACTATTTCAGTATAAAGCTCTGCTTTGGAATTTAAAAACTCAAATGATTAATTTAAAATATTCAACTGCAAACAATGGCAAAAAATGCCCCCAGTGATTTCAAGCTCTAGGTTATTTTGCATCATGTGATTCAAAGAATAATACATGCAATGCTGCAGTGTCAACAATGTGGCATCCATTAACACTGATGCAAATATATTTTGACAGGTGATGTTGCACTTGAACTTTTTCACAATGTTTCCACAAATGTGCAAAAGAACCAAGCAGACAAACAAATGATATTTTTTTTATAATACCTTTTATGTTCCTGTTCATTTTGTTCAACACCATATTCTGTTCTTTCACAGCTAATGTGAGGGATAGAAAGTCACCAACAGAGCTACATTCTCAAAGAGAGTATTTTTTATTTTTTATCTTCTCTTCTACTGTTGGTAGCTGCTTGACCTATTCCAGCTTTCTGTTGGATGACAAAAATCATCCATCTGCCTTTTTTATTGTTATTCTTTATTTATTTTTTATTTAAAATAGATTATAAAAAATAAAGGCAGATAAAGTTCACTTTATGTCCCTGACAAATTAAGTGTTCATTTCGTTATCCCTGTAATACTGTCAACAAACTTCTGTGGGTGGATAGTCTGGACACAGACATTATCCACTTACAAATTTTTCACACAGTATTTCAGTTATGAAAGAAATAAAAAATGTAATTAAAATTATCCAAACAAACCCCAAACCTCTGAAACAGCAGACGACAGAACGGATTTGAGCTCCAAAGAATTAGAAAGGATTTTGTCTGAGACAAGCCACAGAGAGCAGAGTAAATATTATTTGATGCAATTCAATTCCAGCTTGACACAGGACAGTAGATAGAAAAGTATCTCTGAAAAACTGAAAGCAAAATGTTGGGAAGTGCAGTTAGCTGGCTTTTCACCAAATATTTAAGCTCCTCCTTTCCAGCTTCAGCTCAGCTAAAAGGAAGCTACTGACAGAGAAATCACTGCTGTGTCTTTCACCGGTGTCCTTTGAATGGATTGGTTAGGAATGATGCATTTTAAAATGTGTTTTCACAAAATGTCATACATTTCTGTGACTACATGCATGACCTTTAGTCAGAGGCACAACTGTAATATGTTAATTTGGAAATACTTGTTAGACATACTGATGACAGCTGTCCATCGCTTACTGTAAGAAGGAGTAATAACAAGGATGCAAATACTGGGAGTGGAGTTTGTATCATGAATCATATCTTTTATACAGCCTTGTTTCCAAAGCAACTCCGCCAAAATCTGTGGTATTCACATTTGGTGCTGAGGTGTTTTGCTGTTACTATATCAGATCAGTCAATAATAATTGTGCTTTCCTCCAGCCATTCAAAATAGAATACATTGTGAAAAATAGTGTGTTATGTTGCATTTGTTATGCAGTGTACACTTAACACTTGCTCAAGAAAGCCCAACTTCTATTTTCAAAAAGAGCAATTATTAACACGATTTTTACCGGGGACACTGTTAACTCACTGTAATTTGTACTTTAAAACTACTTTCACAAGTATCATTTTCAAAATGTGTGTGCTGTTTCTCCCCTTCGTACACTGCACAATGTCTTACCTGATGCTTAGTCCTGCTGACACTGGTGAAGGTTACATGCAAGTAAATATTATTCAGGGCATGGCTGCAAAAAATTGGTTTAAGTGTGAAAAATGTTGTGTGGTATAATGATATGTTTTACAATCAATAGACATTTAAAGTGACAATGTTTTTTGTGGTGTGAAATTCTGTTTTATCCAGCTCAAAGTCCAAAGACTATTGATTTGTATCAATAAGGTACAAGCTGTGGTGTTAATTCTCTCTTTGGTGTCTGTAGCTTATTCTGTGATTAATAGATGTTTTAAAGTACATTAAAACTGAAAATTGTACTTCTCTGTAAAATGTATTCAGAAAGTGTTGTGGACTCTTATTCCACCACCTGTGTAATTGCTACTGAATACTGTGAGCTGCTATTAAAGTCAGCATAAAAGTTATTTCCATGCTTAAAAGTGACAGTATTGCATTTTATAATGTAAAATCACTATGTGATGTCCTTGAATCCTAAATTGGAAATATTTTAGGGGAGAGTTTGTATAATTTTTAAATGTCAAAAAAAAAAAAGGGGGGGGGTTTAATTCACAGCATGCTTTAGTTTAGACTGAGTCTAACATTTCTTTCTTAACTGAATTTTCTCTCAGACTTTGGTGGACACACCATAATTACTATGGTCTTCCAAAATAAGCAGAAAATATGATATACTCCATGTACTGTTGTTCTTCAAAATAAAAACTTTGACACTTGCTAGATTCCGCATATGTTCATTCTCATAGAAACAAAAAGAAACCTCCATTGTAAAATATTACCTGTTGGTTTGGTCTCTGTTCTCTTCCCTAGAACAGTTTCTTCTGGAGTTTGTACACAATTCCTGCTTCAGAGTTAACTGTATATTTTGCCAGAACTGAAATCAAAATGGCACCTGCCTTGAAATGAAAAAATTACCTGCTATTGTAGAACATTATACCATGTAGGTATCCCACATTTCCACAAAAAATTGCTAGAGAATTGGAATACAGAAACTAACTAAATTTCTTGCAAAAAAAAAATTTCTTAAACATTGTGTTTGCAAATGTAGGATTTTTCCAAATATTATTTCATATATGTTCTTATAGATTTTTAGTCAATGAAGTACCTAATAACATTCTTTACTCTGCTGAGTGCGTATAAACTCAAATGCACGTGTAATTACTGAAGTGTAAGGGAGAGGGGCCCCTCCTACTGGCTTAAAACTCTTGTGAGCTGCTGATTAGTTTTGATATGAAATGTGTGTTTCTCTCGGTATATCAGCAAAATTAGAGCAATAAACTTACTCCAGTTCTGCCTAATAGAGCAGGACAGTGTAGCAGTTAGACAAAAAGACCAGTAATATCTATTTTTCCACCCAATTAAATAGAACTGAAAATATTTAGGGAAACTTTATAACCTAGGGCTCAAGAAGCAATAGGAAGGTTTTCACTATATTTTTTACCCTCAGAAGCACTGCTCACCATTAATCTATCTAAAAATATGAGGGAATACGGATCAACATGATAAAAACCAGTCAGTTGCCACTGAATTTTCTGAAGTCTTGTAAAAAAGACAAAACCTTATTTTCCTGAATGCAGACACTGATTTATCGAAGATCATTACTGAGGTGGTATTGAGCTGCTGCTGTCTGTTTGTACATTGAAGAGACTTGGTCTGTTTTGTCACAAACATTGTCAGAACATAGAGAACATATAGAGTTACTGTATATAATTATGTTTTTTATTATAATTGCATCAGTAACCAAACAGCAGAGAATTTTTCACTTAATGTATGTTTTAAACTAGGTTCTTAATAAATTGAATATAAAGATGAGGGTTCTCTTAGGTAATTGTCAAAGTCTGAAATAGTGCCATATTTTTGAAATTAAAAAAATGAAGAAATCTGAGCTTCTGGAAAAAAAAAATAAAATTTTTCAGGAAACAGTCAGAGGTAAAGTGGTCGAGTCTTAACTCTGCCACTGAGAACTTGTCCTGTGTTGTGAATTTCAAGGAGATGACATTTTAAAATACTAATGAAAGGACTTTTCTCTCTGAAAAAAAATAATGACTCAGAAAAATATCTGTAGTTCTTGGGTGCCTGATACTCTGTTCTTCTTCAGTGAACATCTACTACTACAGTTGGCAATCTCTGTATCCACTGGGGATATTCAATAATATTTAGTAAAATAGGGAACACTGCCTGCAACAGGCTTATTATGTTAAAAACTTGCCCTTTGCATGCTCCATGTAACAGGATAGAGGCATTGCAGACTTCCCACTCCCGGTTCACAGCTCTGTAAGTGCCAGAGAAACAGTCTGCCCCTGAATAAGCACAGTCCCTTGTCTGTGAGAGTTTCATGCATGCTTTTTCATGTTATTTAGCATCTGATACACTCTATCAATTTATACTTCTTGTTGCGTTACACTACACGCTGGCATTATGCAGCAGGCCACCCCTCACACTGATACATAGGACAAATTCATGACCAAAGAAAGGGCTGGGAGGGTATTTCTTCTTGTAATGACATTAGTAGCAAATAAAAAATTTAAGACTCTTAGGAAGTATTAAATTCAAGTTGCAACACAGTAGCCTGAATTGTGTCAAAAGGCTCTTCGAACACCTCAGCCCCAAAAAGGAAAAATGTGTCTTGTTATCTGAGCTAACAGATGCAAGTGCATTTTATTATGTCTCTTTGCATTAGGAAGCAGCCATTAAATAAAAGCAAAGCTTTCTAAAGTGCCCTAGAGGGAATACACATGGAAGTGTGCTTCAAATGCCCTCTGTGCTGTAAGTATTACTGCAAAGCTTGTTTCATACACAGTAACTTTTCCGCTTTCTCTTCCCTGCAAGTGACACTGCAGTTGAAATGATTTAATGCTGAATTATTCACTTCTGAAATAATAGACACTATCCTTGTTCCCTAATGATAACATCATTGCCTGCAACAGATTTTTTATGACATATTAAACAGCAGATATACCCTACACAGCTGTCAGCTACTATTTTCTGGATAGGTAACAATTATGGATTCTTAAGGTATCTACAGTAGAAAGAAATATCAAAGCAAGCCATTAACTAACCAAAA
>VZTE01002663.1:99791-136083 GCA_013397775.1 Eulacestoma nigropectus | reverse complement strand
AAAAAAAAAAAAAAAAAGCTGAATCCTTCTTGTATTATCTTATTTTTCAGAGTAGGTCACTGAGCACTGAAAATAAAACCTAATTACTCCCAGTTGAAAAGTTCAATGTCACTATTATGGTATGACCTACTTTCTGAAGCTCTGAAATTTTTGGCTGGGTGGATAATGGTTGAATATATTTTTTCACTATAAGGGCAGCCCTTTGGATCATTTTTAATATACCACAAAAATCTGAACATTCACTTAAATAAATTGATACTATAATTAGAGAAATATATGGAAAATGTAGGTGAAGCATGACAAGTAACAAAGTAGTACAATTATGTAGGGCTAGAATATGTATTTATGATTAAAATCAGATGCAAATTCCAGTGTATAAATAGCATGAAAGAGAAATAATATCATTAAGGAGTTATACTGATTATTAGAATGAAGTAAATATAGCACCCACCATTAATTTCATAATAGGTATTTATGGATTCAGCATTTCAACATTTTTTATCTAATGACATTATTCATTTAAACTTTGATCCATGCATGAATGTTTCCACTGCCCATTAGTTTTGTTTAGAAGTGAAGACATGTCATTTTGTGAAAAATGGGAGTTATAAGGAGTTTGTTGGACTGCTCTTTATAGAAACTATGAAATTAAATCAAGTAACTGGCTGCTTTTCAATTTATTTTCCCCAATATCTTGACTGAAAAAAAAAAAAATCTGAATGTCTTTAATGTTTTTACACAGAGCTAGTCTTTGACCTACTCAACTTAGCACATTATCCTCAGACAGATATCTTAAGAGACCTGGAATATGAGAAAATGACAGACTGAAATATTTGAAAAAGATGGGCTTTTGACATGTAAGATAAGTATGACAAACACAGTCCTTATGTAAATAAGTGAATACTGAGTTGTTAAAATAGAAATATTTAAATTTATTTGCCTGCTGTGCTGTGGAAAATAAATTTAAACTATTATGATTTGTGGCAGTGTAGAAGGGTGTGCTAATTGCTTTCAGAATCTCAGGTACCAAAAAAAGTAATCACAAATGTGGCTGAAGGAAAGAATTGGATGGAAGTGGAAGAAGTTCACAGTGAATAGAGACTATTATTAAAACAATTTTTTGTCATAAGCTATGTGAATACACCTTTTTTGTTAAATGTATTAATGTAAGTGGATTTCCTTTCAACTTTGATCAAACCTCCTTCATAAGCCCATAGCAGACACTAAACTTGTTCAAGAGTAAGAAATTTGAAGGAAAAAAATTCATCCAAGTGATTACTTAAAAACGAATTCTTTATTTGTTTATTAGTTGAGACAAAGAATCACACGGATCATACTATAAAATATTTGTAATGAATATGTAACACTTGTGTTAAAAATGTGACAGATATATTCATAAAGTAAGCCTTTCCAAAAATTAATTGTGATGTCTAAAAGCTTTGCTTTTTAGGTAATTATGTTCTATGTTTAGTGTTTTGTTTCCCTTCCTAGAGGGGAAAAAGCTGTGCACTTGCAGCTGAAAAAGTCAATTGTATCTTAGGCTGCATAAAAAAAGCATGGCCAGTAGGTCAAGGGAGGTGATTCTGCCCCTCTACTCTATGAGACACCATGTAGAGTACTGTGCCCAGCTCTGGGGTCCCCAGTGCAAGAAGAACATGGGCCCATTCAAGTGGGTCCAGAGGGGACCATGAAAGTGATCAGATGGCTTGAGCATCTCTCCAATGCAGACAGGCTGAGTTTTATTATGAAGGGTGTGGTGTGACACCAGAACAGGTTGCCCAGAGAAGCTCTGGATGCCCATTCCTGGAAGTGTTCAAGGCCAGGTTGGATGGGGCTCTGAGAACTTGATCTAGTGAAAGGTGTCCCTTTCCATTGGGTTGTACAGACAATCTTTAAAGCTCCTCCCAACCAAACACATTTCATGATTCTATGATTTTTCTACTTACAAACTGCCAGTGCTTTTTTGTCAGAAAATATTAAAAGCAATGCGGAAGAGATACAAACCTAAAGCTATGTAAAAGAACTTATCACAGTTTTGTGCTTCTCTTTGCAGGAAATGTTTATAAATGAGAAAATGAAGAATAACCAAGGAGTAATGAATAATGTACTCCTATATTTTCTAAAAAAAAAAAAGTTAAAAAATTATTTTGAATGCTTTCCCAAATGGCACTTTATTGGAATGACTCTGTGATTATAATGAATGATATAAAATATGAAAAACTATAGTCCAACAAAATAAAGACTGTGCCAAGATGATTCACTGAATTCACAGAATGGTTTGGACTGGAAGGAACCTCCTTTTAAAGACCATCTACTCCAAACCCCCTGTCATGGGCAAGGACATATTTCACTAGATCAAGTTACTAATGCCCATCCCATCTGACTTTGTATATTTCCAGTGATGGCACAAATACACTTTCTATCATAAAAAAGTTTTTATAATCTGGAAAATTCATTTTGTCCAGGCTGAAGGACAGAGTTCCTCAAAAATATGTTATTTAAGTGCAAATGTTTCCATTTTGCAAAAAAAAGAGGATGCTTAACTAAGAATTAAGAAGAATAATTTAGCTTAGGACCTTAAATCATAAGCCATGTTAAATTGAAAAAAGGCCTCCAAAGGATGATTTCAGTGTTATCAGTTATCTGTGATTTTAATCTAAAATTTTACTGTAATGCTCAGGCTGCTTCCCACGATCATCTAAATTGATCCTTTGTTGGAGTTGTATTAGAATGAAGTGAGTAAAGGGCGTAGGAAAAAATCTCTCATTGAACAATTAAGTTTCATAAGTAGACAGATTTCACTCTTCAGATCTTATTTATCCAGTAATTTTCAAGTAATAAAATAAACAATTATTTCAGATTCCATCTTTCAATATCTAAGTCATAACACATATATAACTATAGAAATGCTAAAACTATAGCTATGTAACTATTATGATCCTTGTTCCTGTAATGCGATAGCAGATTCTGTCCATTGAGACTACTAAATAAACATTCACAAATTAAAGTTTACAGAAAAAAAATGACTTTGCATCTCAGTTCTGATGTTTAAGATATTTCCCTTTTTTTTTTTTTTTTAAAAGTTAGGTATATAGTCTGTTTAGGTCTTTTTCTACACATAGGAATAAAAGACATTCTAGCTTAATACAAGCTAGTCAGATTTTCAGCAGAATTTAAGAAGTCTAGACAACTAATAAATAATGCTAAATAAGCAAAAATCCATCAAGTATTAATTCTATGATTTGAAAAAACCGTGTTATTGTATAAAAGATGAAAATTCTATTGAATATCTATTTATCTGGAGTGTTTTTACTGTTAGAAGTGAATGTGTTTATGTGTGTTGCTCCCTTTAGTGTTATGAGCCATGATGTTTCAGCCTGGAGCTGAAACCTGTCTTTGAATCATCTGAGTCTGCAGGCAATTCCTTTAAACCACAGAAATGACCAAAATAACAGCTTGAAGCTGGACTGTGAGACCTGCAATGCATTTTTCATTCTCTTTGTAGAGAAGATTGTCAATATTGCTATAATCTATAAATGACAAATTTGTACAATCAACTTTATCACAGCTAGCTCTGGTGTCAGTACAAGTTGCATATACCTTTAGAGATGGAGAACACTATACATTTGACTACTTTTCTTCAAAACTTTATTAATCCTTGCTTCACCAATGTCAATTAGGCACAACATTTTTGAAATTAGATATCTGATTACTACATATTTTGCAATGAATTCCTTTTTTAATTTACATTTTGTGTGACATAATTATGTAGAGACCATACATGTGCTGGTAGCAAAATGTCCTTACCATGGTTTAGGAATGGTTGTACCTTTAATTTACTATCCTTATCCCCTTGCCCCTACCTCCCTCCCCTTCCCCCGGTGACTGTCCCAAACCAGAGACCGATTACTCCCCCTCTTCTCACTCTGAGGACGGAGCTGAGAACTGAAGGCATGGAAATGTAAAAATTGCAGGTTGAGATAAGAACAATTTTCTGGAAAGCGTCATGAGATAAGAAAATTAACAGTAACAGCAACAATATAAATAACAAAAGTGTACAAAGAAAGGGTGATTTACATGCAAAATTGCTCACCCCGCAGAGCCCAACCTGACACAGCAGGAGCCTGAGATAATGAATAATGGCCGGTGTTTTCTCCTCTTCTCTTCTACTTTTTAGCAGATGTTAGGTTATTTGTATAGAGGTTTGCATAGCGGCACACTGCTACTGTTGTTGCAATAAATAGCTGTATGTATTTTTGTATTTTTTTTGTTTTAGTACTTCTTCAGAAAAAAATTGGTATCACCGTAGTCATACATTGTAACACATCGAATTAATTTTTCTGTGAAAAATTTTGATTTGAGGTTGACTATGATTGATACAAGACCGCTTTCTTCTATAAGATAAAGTGTGTTTTTTAATAACGAAGGTAACATTAGGAAAATCATATTTGTCTTTGAATTGATCTTTCAATTTAAAACATTACGATGTTATCTAGAAAAACATTGCCTTTAGTAGCCAGTGTTTGTTATTTTGAATCAGGAAAAATGGTACGAGTAAGTGGTGCAGCACAATGCTAACAATTTCCCCTCGGATTATAGGGGCTTTATTATTCTCTCTGTCCCTGTCTTCCAGCTCAGGGGTCTGAGAAGCTGAAGAGCAACTGTTCTTATTCTGGAAAACTGAGGTTACCTCAGCCTGTTCCTCATTCTTAGTCACTATGCTTCCCCTCTGCATCCAGTAAAAGATGGAAAGTATCCTTAGCCATCCTTTTGTTGCTAATGTATTTACAGAAACGTTTTTAATAGTCTTATCACCAATAGCCAAACTAAATTATTTTTGACAATTTGTTGTTTATTAAATGATTTATCAAAATTGCTATTTTTTTGGCAAAATAATAAAGTTCATTCATACACCAAGCGACTATACTTGTTTCCTGAAAGTGATGGTAGGAGAAGCTGACATGCGCAAATTCTGACCTTTTTTTTCATTAAGATCAAACTGAATCTGATGAGGATGTAGACCTGGAAAAAAAAAAATCTTTTTTCCTGCAGTTATAATTATCAGCCTATTTGTGTTTCTTGTCTCTTCAATTCAATAGTCATTGATGTATAGATAAGAACTGACTTGTGTTTTATCACAGTACATACGAACTATTTATCAAAAAATTTAACCTAGATAACTCAGAATGGGCTTCCATTAGGACTTGTTTATCTGACTTGCATTAGCAATTGACAGGCCAACAAGGTAATAAATTAACAGAGATGATTATCTACTGTATATTGAACACTTTTGTATGAATATGCATTTACAGTTCATACTATTTATAAAACTATTTTTCTTTCAGTTTAATTTGCTACATCTCTGGTCCTGAGTCACCTCCATCTTGACACAAGAATCATCATAATGTGCACTGAAACTTTTATACTGCTGGAAATGTAGACACGCATTTGCCACCTGCCAGTCCAGTATGTTATCTGACAGTTTTACTGATCTTCTCTCTTTATTTCATCTCTCTTTTTCCATAAAGAATATATTATATTACTTAAACAGAAGCAAATGTCATTAACTGTGAAAATAAAAGGAAGTTGCTACATATATTTCCGATATTATGGATTTGTTAGTCTTGCTTGTTCTTTCATCTGTTCTGTACTTTCCTATTTAAGAACTTTAGGCATTAAAACTTTAGGACAGATCAGAGAAAATGATTCCGTAATACTACCCAAATTATTACCATATGCAATTACTAATGGAAAAATATTTTGGCACCTAGATGATATGCAGAAAGTAAGGATCTTCAAAACTGATTTTACTATAATATGAATGTTTTCTAAAGTGAATCATTACTCAGTGTTCATAATTCTGGAAGATCCATTCATGCTTGAGAATTTTTAATACAATGAAAAGCAAAGATAATTATAAAAAAAAAGAAAAAAGGCAACCTTCGGTCTCTTCCCTAAAGAAACTGAATTTCAGGGATACATACTTATATGTAACTTATATATCTCATTTAAAAAAATGTGTTTAATGCTTTATGTTATAGCAGATTTCAAATAGTAGACAAGGTTGTGGAAGAAAATATTGTGAACTGCTTTCTTAAAAGTATGTAAGTTTAGGAAGTACTGTTATTGTGTTGTATTGTATTCTTTTTTTAAAAAATAAAATTCTTCATCCCTATAATATGGAGTGCTGGCCTCCTTCTGCAAATATTCTTATCAGCCCAGAATTTTAGTAGTCAGAGATTTCAAAAAAAGTTTATAATTTTTTTGGAGTGGTCCAGTGCAGAATTGAAACTGAAACAAGCCCCACATCTATCATAGGCTATTGAATATGTAGCAATCAGTGTTGCAAAAAACCAACTTAAGTATGACTTTTGATAATTTTTTTTTTTTTGTGAGAAATTGAAATCTTGTTTGCCACTCATGCGAAAAGCTATTCTAAAAGCGTCTTCTACAGATCTTGAACAAGTCACCTCAAATCTTATGAGTTAAAGCTCTTCAGGCTTCGTTGGCTACATAGGTACTCATGAGTGTGATAAAATGTCATTAGGAACTGGAACTCACCTGTCTACAATTTTATTTGTTAAATATATTCCCAACATGATTCTACCATTTTAAAATTAGCAAGCTCCAATAAAACCCTTGTATAATTTGAAAATTTGCATGAACCAGGTACCACTCCCAACAGGCACTCTGTACTATTCTAAGCCATTCAATTTTGGATTGGAAAATTTTTTTAACATAAAGACAAAGTCCATTCTCTCCTAGGTGTTAAGTTTAATTCATGAACACAAATGTAGCTACCTGGACTGTTCTATGAATTTTACTGCATTTTGTAGCTATTTTTGAGCCTTTTTCCCCTTGATTTTTGCAGTTCTGCTAAAGCACGGTGTACTGGTTTGGCACTGCCTGGTTTTAGGTACCAGTGGGCTCACAAAGATGGCTCCTGTGAGGAAACTGCTGGAAGCTTCCCACTGTGTCCGGCAGAGCCAATGACTGGTGACTCTGAAGATGGACATGCTACTGGCCAAAAGTAGGCCAATAAAAGAGGCTGGTAATGCCTCTGTGATGACATATTTAAGAAGAAAATCGAAACAAAGTCACAAGGTTTTGTATTCTAGTCAGAGAAGAGGAGGAGGTGAGAACATGTGAGGGAAGACAACATGTGAGGGAAGACAACATGGCGACACCAAGGTCAGTGAAGAAGGAGGGGCAGGAGGTGCTCCAGGCGCCAGAGCCGAGATGCCTCTGCAGGCCGTGGTGATGACCATGGTGAAGCAGCTGTGCCCCTGAAGCCCATGGGTCCGTGTGGGATGCAGAGATGCACCCGCAACCCGTGGGGGAGGTGCCCATGCGGGAGCGGGTGGATGCCTGGAGGAGGCTGTGTTCCAGTGGAAGATCCGGTGGAGAGAGACGGCCCTTGCTTCCAGGCTGGAGCAGCCTGTCCTTGGAGGACTGCACCCTGTGGAAAGAGAGAACCACGGTGCAGCAGTTCTGGGAGGGCTGTGTGCCTGTGGGAGGGGCTCACACTGCAGCAGGTGCGGTGTGGCTGCTGCTCGTGAGAGTGGACCCACGCCGGGGAAGGTCACAGAGAACTGTCTCCCGTGGGAGGGACCCCACGGCCTCACAGGGGAAGGACTCCTCTCCCGGAGCAGNGAAGGTCACAGAGAACTGTCTCCTGTGGGAGGGACCCCACGGCCTCACAGGGGAAGGACTCCTCTCCCAGAGCAGCAGAAGAGAATCTCAGTGTTGGACTGACCAAACCCCTATGCCCTGTCTCCCTGTGCTGTTGGTGGGAAGGAGGGAGGGGCTGGGGGATGGAAGGTGTTCTAAGGGCTTATTTTACTTCTCATTATCCTCCTCTGATTCTGTTAGTAATAAATTCACTTCGCAACTTAAGTTGAGCCTGTTTCACCCTTGAAGTGTTTCTCCCGGTCCTTAGCTCACTCATGAAGCGTTCATTATTTTTTTTTCCCTTTTCCCTCCTCTGCCCACCTGTGGCAGGGGAGGGTGAACGAGCGGCTCTCATGGGTACCTGACGTTGGGCCAGTGTCAAACCATGACACCTGGATGTCAAAAAAGGATATGATATTGTATTAATGGTTTCACTAATACTATTTTGGTTAGGATTTCTCAGTGAAATGGAAAGCCAAGCAGAGAGGAGGCTTCATGCTTTAGCTTCTTGCAGTAATTATTAGTGCAGTGTAGACAACTCAGGTCATGTGAAACAGTTACTGCTTTCCCTCTCCATTAAGTTCAAAACGCTTTGTTGGTTTTATAGCTGGGTACTTCGTGGATTTCGTTTGCTTCTTAAGTTATCACAGCATATTCTAAATTATTTTTTTCCATTATCATTGTCCAATTCCTATCCTTATGCCTTCCAGTATCATTTAATGTCAGTGTAATCTGTGATTTGCTCTTTGTCTTACTTCAGGGTTGCAAAGATGTGTGGGCTACAGATGTGAAAATGAGGTAATGTTCTGAAGGACTAATGAATTTTGAAGACAGATGAGAATGGGAACATTTAATAGAAAAATTATGGATTGAAAAAAAAAAGGTAAAAAAACCTCCATTCCCATAAATTGAAGTCCTGACTTGATCAAAGTGTGTATTAGAGCTTCCCCTGCCTTCATCAGGGCCAGGATCTCACTTACATTGTCTATTTAACATTTTCTAAAACCAAAGAGCAACCTTGAGTCCAAGCCAGCAGGAAACATGCTGACATAAATATGAATGTGGTTTTAATTAAAGCCAAGAGAATAATGGACTTTTTTTTTGTGAATAGATGAGTTGAAAATTCAGGAAAGCTTTTTATTAATTTAATTCAATTTCATTTCATTTTCTTTTGATTTTCAGACTGGCAGTAAAAAATACTTTATTTGCTCTCTCCTATTTTTTTTAATACTTGGCTTTATAAAAATATGTTTTTTAAAATAAAAAACAATAAAACTTCTCATAAGCTTTTGAATCAAAGTTCTAACCCTTCTCAAAAATAATAAGCTTGACAATTTGGAATGGGAGATGTTTTCTAAACTTTTTTGCTTACTGTGTAGATGAAACCTTTTATTTAGCTTTTTTGTGTCTGTCCCAATGGGACATCAGGAAGAGCCTGAAGTGTGTTCAGTGCACATTCAGAAGTTTCATCTTCCTTGTACTCTTAAGTCAGAGTAAAACTATAGGTAAGAGAAAGAAATAGCATCAATTTTATTATTAGCAAAACGTTTACACATTTGTACTCCTACCATTTTGAGACAGCTGGCATTTGTTTGTGTATTATTTTGCTCTTTCCTCTTAAACATGAGGTATCATTGTTTTCTTTTGGTATTGATTTCTCCATTACACTATTTAAATGCTTCTTTGTCTCAGGGCCTTCGGTGCTTCTCCTCTGCTAGAGAAAAATGTTTCTGAGGAATGTCCTCATTTACCATACACCCTTGTGTGTCTGACGTTTAAAGGTTAAGGTGACCCACTGCATGTGGGTTAAGTCATCCCACATGCAGTGCAGAAATCACCGTACTTTAAGGTAATGGAAATTTATTGACTAGCTTCTTGAGGGGCCGTTGCATCCAATGAGCAATACTAGATTTCTCATGGGCTGCTTGGGGAAGGGAGAACCCTGAGCACGTGGGCAAGGACAGAGATGTCCCATGGCACCCTCAGGGTCAGGCACAGGGTACAACATGGCTGTTTGCACCTGGCTCAGTTTCACTGAGAATATTTTTATTTTATGAGAAAACACATGAGGTAAAGCAATGCAAGACGAGTAAGAATCCGAAAAGAAGCACACCTGTTGAGAGAAAGCTGACCCAAAGTTAGAAGAGGAAAAGCTCTGCACGATAAAGTTATAAAGGTCCAAGGAAAATGTCATCAAAAGATGGTAAATTAGAAATATCAAGGGTCAGATACTCCAAGGATCAGTGGGGGCTGACCTGTCCTAGCCAGACTGGAAGGTGATTGGTTGCAAACACTCATCAGGTTATGGGTCTGCATCAGGTATGAGGAATATGTAATGTTGGACTTGGCAGACCATTAGTCCTGGCTATTGCATATATTAATGAATAAAAAATTACTTTGTATGCCTAAATGGTACAAATTTCAGCCCAAACCATTCTATGATATCATGCTCGTGGGGGTCTAAGCCTTCATGGTAGAAGAAACTGGAACAAAAATAATCTGATATATTCTATGTACAAAACTCCTTGCATATCATGCGTGAAACTTCATTAGGATGTGACAATATTTTCTGTCTCTGTTTCACTAAGCAACTCTGAGGGCTTGTCTCTGATGTCAGATCCTATGTGTTCTCCTTATCAGAGAATACCTTTCTGGACAATTCTGACATCTACTTTTGTAGGCAGAATTGTAAGGGTAGGTAAATGTCAATAATAAGAAGCAAAATGCAGTGATAACCAGTTCTTCTGGGTAAAAGAAAGACTTTTTGAATGGAAAATGGTATTTTCTACCTGAGCAACATTTTTGTTTCTCTTTTCTTCCCTCCTTCTTACCCCTGGCCCTCCAATGACTCACGTACCTATCAAGAATATTAGAAAAATAGGAGTTCCACGTCCTGTCATAGCCACTGTGAACACAATGACTGAATCATTAATATGCATCAGCTGTGTCTTAGATAACATTCATTGGAAGGACTTGTCACATATGAGAGAACAGAAGAGAGGGTCTCCTCCTTTTTGTAATATACAGGAATTGAATATTATTGGGTGACATCACAGACTTCTGTTGACAGCACACCTGTCCTTGTAATTCATCTACGTTTAGCCAAGTGTTTACTTTACGCATCCAGTTATCCATGGCTGTGGGCAAAGTGTTCATGTTTGAAAGCAGTATCTCCCTTTTTACCATGTCTAGTACCAAAATGAACCGCTTTTATATGTAGTATCTGCCCTTCCAGGAGCACATTTAAATAATAAAATGGCTTCATCATAACACGTTTTTGAGGATTTAGTGATTGATTTCTGAAAATAGACATCTGGATTCTAGGAGAGGAAACAGTACAGGTCTCATGTTTACTGCAGTTGCAGAAACCTGAAGGCTGAAACTGTTAAAATGGTTTCTGGCTGATATTTATCAGGAAAATTAGGTAACAAATACAGTAGTTTTGAACTGCGAAAAGATATGGGTACTGCAGCAAAGAATCATATTTTCTCCTCTTTTTTTTTTAATCTGGATATGTATTTTGAGGCCTTTGGAATGCCGTTGTTACCGAAAAACAATTCATTTTCTATAAATGTATTATCAGAAAAATCAGTTTAGAAGGTGAACACAATCTCTAGATACGTGATAGAAACTGAAAAGAAAGCATGAAAACAGCCAATGGTTTGCCTGCTGTATTTAATTCCCCTGAAGCCACGGTGCAGAATGGAATCCTGTGTTGACAGACACTATAGTGATGGTACAGATTTGATATCTATAATGCTAGGACACATTTAACTAAACATGTTTTCATGTGGAATCACTGTGATTAAAATACCAAAAAATTTTAAAAATGCTTATTAAACCAATGGTTTGTTCAACCAAATTAGATAAAAGGGCTAAGCCTTCATTAGATTAAGGGCTGACATTACCTGAAGTGGGTTAATCTACTATGTTCCTTCTGTGGCCAATAAAAGATGATTTACAGCACCTAAACATTTTGTTTGAATGTGCCTCAGAAAGAGCCTCTATTGATGCTAAAATGAAACTTGTATTAAGATTTGAAATACCACCTCGAAGTGTATGTTTCATCAACATTTTGACTTATGTCTGCTTTGCTGAAGAGAGTTTTGAAAAAAATCTACAAGACTGCCTATTAGAAATCCATACAATAAGCTGAGCTCAGCTTTTGTTTTGGTTCTATTCCAGGTTGTAATCTTTTGTTCTATTGATTTTTCTTAATTAGTTTTGGCTTTATCTTATGCACATTGAAGGCCATGTCAGTATTAATACTTAACGTCTTCCAGCACTGACGGTATCATTCTGTTAGTGCAGACTGGGAAGGCACGGCTGCCAATGTTTAAATAGCAGTACGTGCAAGTCTCATCTTATCTGGGTTCAACAATGTGAGGACGGAAGTTCCTTCACCTACCCATACTGTTCCTTTTGAGATGGCAATAGCAAAATGAAATTGCTGTGTTAACTCTTGTTTAATGGCAATAAAATGTTCAACTCCAAGAGTAGTGTAGAACTCCAAGAGCAGAAAAAGAAACTAGTTGTATTTTACTAATGAAGTGTCAAAAAGTTGGAAATATCAATATCCCAGACTTAGAAGGCAGAAAGTATTGTTAATGATATGAAAAAAAAAGTAATTTAATCCAGTAGAGCAGAGAAGATTTTCTCAAGCAACTGCTTTTTAAAAGGACAGCTATGTGGAAGGGAGAGTTAATAATCACTGGTAGTGTGTTCTTTAATGCAGCGGCAGAGCAGATAAGGTGGGTTGGGTTTTTTTGTTGGATTTCTTTGGTGGACCTCGTTTTCTTTTCTTTCTTTTTTTCCTTTGCTGGTTAAAGATATCACTTCTGTTGGTGCTAGGAGGTTCTCAAGAGCAAATGTCAAATCTCAGTGGAATGTTCAATGAATGAAAGGGGTCTTTGGTCTCTCTGGCATCGTACCTGTCGCCTAAGGGGGAAAGTAGATACCAGCTCTCAGATTATATATATATTATCATATATAAATATATTATACTGTCATTATATATCTGTGTTCCTCTCAGACAGTTTTCCCAATTATATTTAGTACATCTGAATAAGTGTTCTAAAATATTTTAGTGATGTAGTTTACAATCAACAGCAATTTACTTCTCTGGATGAAAAATTACTTGTTGGGATAAGCCTAACACATCCAAACAACTTTCTTTTTAATATACCCAATTTCACATATTTTGTTTGGTATATCCTTATTTAGTGCAAATCTACCAGCCAAGTGTAAAAACAGAGCGAATAAATCGTATGTATCTATGCTAAGATTAGAGTTTTATTTTTTCCTTTTGAATATGGCTGTGTTGTGTTATAAAGCCTTCCATGAGCTGACACTTTGGTTTTCCTTGAGTGAATGTGTACATGAGTACATGCATTAATGAGTGAAAAGAGAGAACAAAGAGAGAACAAAGAGCTAAATTTCAAAAGGTGTAAATAAGAAAAATCCCATGGAGGTCAATGTCAAATTATTGAGGCGTACACCTGAGTCTTTATCAGCAGAAAATTTCTAAATCCTTTACATGTCGGATGAATTACACTAGATATAATTAAGTCATGGCCAATACATTAATACATCCCTAAAAATATTATTATTGGTTTTAATAATTTACATGTTGATAACTATGGATTAATCACTACTTAGCTTAAAGTATTAAAGATGGTTTTACAGAAAAGTACACCAAAATTATCCATTAGATTAGTATTTTATGAAGTGTGGAAGAAACCACTAACAGTTACAACAAACTCATTAAAATACAATGGTAAATACATTACAAGCTAAATTTGGTTTTCAAAATGTCTCAGATTTTATAAGTTTTTTTTACTTAAGGTACCATAAAACCACTTAATGGAAATTGTGTGGTTTGATGAAAGGAGGTTTTTATCCTCAGAATAATTTTAGGCAAATAAAAATAGTTTAGAGAACATTACAAGTAACATTAGAGGGCATTACTAGTGTAAAAATATTTTCCTTTTGAAACAGAGCAGAACAAGATATTTTTATTGCATGTTAATTCCTGTTTCTGATTTTCTAATATTGATAAATTTTATGTAAAGCTACAGAAATGTTCGTTCTGCAAACATCTTTGCATGCTAAGCAGAACGGAAAGGATATACACAGAGATATCCCCTGACCAATGAAACATTGCCAAGTTCAGATAAAACAAAATATTTTTGTTACTGGAAATAAAATAAGTTGCTCTTTTATAAGGGTAAGTATCAAGTTCAAAGCTGTATTCCATTGCATAGCAACATGACAATATGTGGCTTTTAGATATAAAGGAATATATAAGGATTCAGGAAAGCCTAAGAAGAAAATACCTTTATTTGCGTTGCTGATAACTGTAGTGGTTCAGTAAATACTAGGAATTCAGTGAGTTTTATGCTGAACAAAGACAGAGGCTGTTAAGATCCAATTATTATTAAGGTTCTTAGAAATACCTCAGCCTGAATTAAGGTACAAACAGGACCATATGCCAGTCAATAGTAAGGTGTTTATTTGGTATGAGAAAGAGAGAGAGAAAGAAAGAGAAAAAAGAGGAAGGAAGAAATAGGGAACGGGGTGGGGGGACAGACAGGGGCAGAGACAGGACAAGATAGTGTCACTGCTCCGTAGGTCCCACTGGCGTCCTGATGATCCTCTCCAGCTGGTCTCCTCGATGGTGAAGGTCCCCCAGAAGCACAGAATCCGATGGATTTATATACCCTTGAGCCAGGTAGCAATGTCCAGGCATGTCCCCCTGGGGAGGGGTCAGTCTCTTAGAGCAGACTCTGGGTCTGTTGCATCACGTGCAGCCCTGTGGTGCAGGGCCTCTGACGTGAATGTCCCGTGGATGTGGCCTGTGGGGTTGGGGGTTCCACAACTGGGCCGGTTTGTGTAAAAGGGAGGATGGGCATTTATTGCCTCTGACCAGAGGTTATGCCAGCACCCGAAACCTCCTCCTCCTCCCTTGCTTGGGGGGAAGTCTGTGTAAACCTGGCTTCTGTGAGCTGTGCTCTCCCTCCACCCCAAACTTGGCCACAACTGGTGGCTTTGGCCTTTTGTGGATGCATACCTTCCCCTTCGCCTGAGATGACTAAACAATGGGTTTCCCTTTATCTAATCAGCAGTTTGATTTTCGGTCCAAAGTCCCAATCTTCAGGGAGGCTTCTTTTGGTTGTAGCTTCTTTATAATGAGCAAAACTTTATATCAATGTTTGAGGCATGAACTATTTTCAGTCTCTGACAGAGGCTTTGTAGAAATGGAAACTCAACTTTTCTGGAAGATTCAAAATTTTTGAAAAATTAGACCTGCATTTGCATATCATAAATCCTGAAGACACTGCAGAACAGTACATTTTACATTTTTTTCCCCATCCTTTCTGTTCATGTTAAATGTACTGCGGTTAGAAAGAAAAGTGAGTTTATGGAACTCCATGTTAAAATAGGAAATTTCTAAAAAACATATGAGAAATTAATTGGTTAAGGTTGCTGTGTTTAAAACATAAGGATTAATACTCTTTTGCATGAAAATCAGCGACAGTACAATGCAATGTGGCCAGAGACAATATAGGCTTTATAATCCTCCCTCCCCAAATGCCACCTGGCACATGGGAGTCCTCGAGTCAGCTCTGAATGGAGACCATCAGGGCCCTGAGTTGGTTGCTCCAGACTCAGGCAGCACTGGTGCCTCTCCCTAGCGCTGGGGTTGGTGATGTGATGCTGGCAGGAGTGAACTACTGGTGGGGGCTTGGAGGTCCCCAGGAAGGTCTCCCTGCTGGTGTAGTTGTGTTCAGTGTATGAATTCGTGTACTGTGGAAAGTGAGATGGGAGCACATGGAAAACCTGTCCATTCTCCAGCCAAGCAAGGCATCTATTTGATAGTGGAATTTAGGATTTTCTTTTAGAAAGCAATTAGTCCTGCACTGGAATGGTACACGATAACTTTATCTAATCACTTTTGGAAGGCAAGTGTCAACATGCTAGTGGTTGCATGTACTTTTGGCCACCATGAGGAAGACAAATGGCTCCTTACTCTATACATTTAGAAGTTCCTAAAGTGCTGTAAAATTGTGAAACCCTAAAATCACTAGTGATACTTACATTGTCCAAATGAAAAGGAACATTTCTTCATCACTCCTACAGAAAAAATGTGCTTGCATGTGTTTAAATAGGGGTTTTGAGATGTTGACTTAATTTTTTTTTTTTTTTCCAATTTTGGTTACTTGTTATTCCTAGTTGCAGTTTGAAATAATAGAAATCTTTCTTTTAAAAAATACAATTTATGAGTCAGAGAAAAGAAACTGAAGAAAAGTGGCATATGATTACCCACACATAATTGGAGAATACAATAGACATATTGGTTACAGGTGGCTGACAGTAAGATAGCTAAGACAAAGTAAACACTATTAGCAAAGTTTCGATTATTAACTGTTGCATGCAAAATTAGTATGTGACAAAAGAATCACAAACTGAGGAATTAATACGAAGAAAACTAAACAAAGTAACCAAGTTGTTGCTGTGTTTTGTATTATCAGAGTCTCTTTATGACAAGGCTTTCTCATGTTTGACTTGGCTGCCTGATTGATCCAGTGTGAAAGACCATTAACCAGCCTCAGAGAGAGGCTGGCAGAGTCCAAAAAAGTCCTTTTGAGATCGAGGAAAAGCACAAAAGTGGTCAGCATTGACAAAAACTCGCTTAAACCCACCTGGAAAGTAGACATTATGTGATAGAGTGTAATCTAAAATTAATGCTTTGTCTTAATGGTTCTTACTCACAGAAATGTGTAAAGCTGTTGACTTTGCTTTAAAATCACTTGGTGCCTTGCCTTGCTGGAATAGTCACGATATAGACACATATTTTACAGAGCCTACATCTTATTCTATGGAGTTTATGAGCCTTTTGATATCAAATAGACCACACAGAAGCCAATTTTGGGAACACCAAAATGTCAGAGGTTTGGAATGAATTTTGGCTAGCAAAATTGTTTGGTTTTTTTTTTTTTTCCTCTTCCAGCTGACAGACCAAAGTGGATATTTGCAAAATCCATGACATTATGTCTTTCAGCCTGGCTAAAGGACACTGTAACATAGAGCCACCTCAGCTAGCTCATCTCATGCTGAGCTAGGAAAGGAATGAATGGAAAACAGAGCTTAAAGACAGGAAGCCAGTGATGGTGGGCAACAACACAGCCACCTCTTGCAGCACTTTTGCATGGGCTTGGTGCCGATTACCCTGCTACCAGACCTGATCTGGAGACGCTGAAAAGTATAGTGCTTCCTAGCTTGGATTTCTGTGTGACCTTTTGAGAAAGAGTAAGGCTTACTTTATGTTAGTGTGAGTGTTAAGTACCTGTGTTCTCCACTGTAGAGGACAAATGTGCCTCAAGGTACCTGTCCTTCTCAGGATCACTGCTGACATTTTCACAGTATTTGCTCTACTTGTTGATACAATATCAGGCTGTTAGAAGAACTCACTTGACAGCTGCAAGTAAGTCATAGGGATCAGTATAAAGAGTCTTGTGAGCCTGTAGGAGAGTGTGGAGCTGACATAGTGGTCTCACACCACCGTCATAATAATTTCCAGGAAGAAGCATAACTTTTATTAATTACTATGAGATAACACAATTCTCAAATGCTATTGAAAACCTCACATTTTCTATAAAACGTTTTGATAAAAAAGAAGAAATTGGATTGTGTTTCCTTTTACCAGATTATTTTCAGTATCTTATTATTTCTCCTATTTAGAAGATTTTAAACAGCTGTGTGATGCAATTTGAATCAGCTGAAACATAACATTTGACCTAATCTCATTAAAAGTGATTATAAAAATAAATGAAAATCTGTTTCCAATATTTACAAGGTGAAGGCTAATGCCCAAAATATTTTGAAAAAAGAGATAGATGCGCTTACTGTGGATATGTTTCCTGACATGAGACCTACATTTTTAATTTATTTGTGTGCTTCAGGGTTTACATAAAATCAAATTGATTTTGCATAACTGATTATAAGGGCTTTATGTGTAGCAGAATATTGACAATTGCGTTTGAAATTACTATCCATTTAGTTTGTTGTTGTAGTTTTTTTCAGTAATAGAGTGTTTGCAACTTTCTTTATCAGTGAAGCAATAATAAGGAAAAATATTATCTTGTGATGAGCTATGATTGAACCTTCAGTGTCTTTGATACTTTTTTTTTCCGATTTGACTCCTGCAAATCTTATTTTGCAGAAAAAGCTTAAAGTAAATCAAGGTATGGTCAGGCTGACTGCTGAGTGAATGCTAAACTTGTTGATATTTGAGTTACTATGTAGAGAGAGAAGTTAACATAATTACTTCATTCACTGGAAAACATAAACCTTAAAGTCTAATAAAGAGCAACTAAAATTTTCATGTATCAGGAGACATATACCCTAAAGTTTTATTTTGGATGAAAAAAGAATTAAAAAAAAAATCCTTTTTTCTACAGAAGAGACTTTGTATCGTAAATTTAATGTGAATCATAATAACAACAAAAAAAAGTAAATACAATAAACCACCAAATATTCATGTTCTTAAATGTGATACATATATTCAAGTTCCTGGATAATTTAGGAAGGTATTGTTAGAAGCAGTTCTGAAGAAGGATGTAGCCCACTCAGTGATTTATATGGAATGGCAGTTTCTGAGCGCACTATTAGAATCCTTCTCATATTTTGTTGAGTCTCAATGCAGCAATCCCTGAACAATTTCATGTGGCTTTAACTGTCTTAGAAATATTCATTATTTGTGTGGCTTATATTGTCCAGTAATACCTAATGAATGCAGAAAATATTTTTAACTTTTCTGAAATTATATCCACTTTATAACTTGCTTCAAATTATCACCATCTCTTTCAACTACAATTTCTTGTGTAACATCTCAGTATCTTGTTAGGGAGATGCTTTAACTCAAAGGGAACAGAATAGAAAAGTTATCTTCAGTTCGTGCACAGATTACACATACCTTTATCATTTGAAGAAAATGTTCATTATTTTGATGTATCTAATTTAGTCTTCTTCTTTGGGGACTTGGATGCTAGAACACAAGGTGTTCTTAAAGTGAAAATTATTTAGAGTCTATTCTGTAACTATTTTACTCTCTAAATTTTGTGTTGGAGGGGTGGACAAAGACTCTTCCCTGCTATAAAAAGCATTCACCAAAAGTGATGATGAGAAATGAAGGATTAGGTCCTTATGGTAGAGGATGTATCTCCCTTGTTTTAGTCCCAAGATTAATATAAGAATATATTTATGAGACTAAGAGCTCAGACAAATCTAGTGCTCTTGTCTCCTATTTATCTGCCCTTAGTCCTCATTTTAGATATTGATGAATACACTCACAGTCACTTCGCACAAATAGAGAAAAAATAAAATTATATATATGTATACACACCCTGTATTGCAAGAAATATGTGTGTGTACAGTCCCATATATTCCTATAGATACAGGGACATTCCTTTCCTCAAAGAACTGCATGCTCTTGTGAGAAGTCCCACTCCATCTTTCTCATAAGCTCCCTTCAGGTACTGGAAGGCTGTTATTAGGTCACTCCAGAGCCTTCTCTTCTCCAGGATGAAAAAACAAAATTCTCGCAGCCTCTCCTCATAGGAGAGGTGCTCCAGCCCTCTCATCATCTTGTTGTCCCTCCTCTGGACTTGCTCCAACAGGTCCATGTCCTTCCTGTGCTGGGTACCCCAGAGCTGGATGCAGCCCTTCAGGTAGGGTCTCACCAGAGCAGAGCAGAGGGGCAGAATCCCCTCCCTCTCCCTGCTGCCTACGCTGCTTTTGGTGCAATCCAGGATGTGATTGGCTTTCTGGGCTGTGAGTGCACATGGCCAGTTCACGTCCATCCTCTTATCCAGCAGCATCCCCAAGTCCTTCTTAGCAGGGCTGCTCTTGATCTGTTCATCTCCAGCCTGTGTTACTATGGGGGAATGCCCCAAGGTGCAGCACCTTGCACTTGATCTTGTTAAATCTCATGGGATTCCCAAGGATCCACTTCTTGAGCCTGTCTAGGTCCCTCTGGATAGCATCACATCTTTCAGGTATGTCAACAGCACCACTCAGCTTGATGTCATTAGCAAATTTGCTGAAGGTGCACTCAATCCCTTCATCTATATCATTAGTGAAGGTAACAAATAGTACTGGTCCCAATACAGGTCCCTGAGGGACACCACTTGTCACTGATGTCCATCAGGACTCTGAGCCATCGACCACTACCCTCTGGATGTGGCCGTCCAACCATTTTCTTATGCATCTAACAGTCCCCTCATCAAATCCATCTCTCTTCAGTTAACAGGAAAATATTTGGATAAGAGTCAGTGAAGTAAATAAAAAAACAAGACCAAAAATAAAATGAGAGAGACATCACAGCTAAAATAAGGGATATAGCCCACTGCAGTAGGCTGTAGCCTATGCCCATATTAGCAGGTAGCACAGGGAATTATTTACTTGTTGATCTGTAGAGAGAAATAAGTAGAGCTGAGGACCTGACAACTACCTACCTATATATGTTGTTTGTTTTTTTTGGTTTTTTTTTTTTTTTAACTTCAGAGTACTTCTGAGCTGATGGTCAGAATTTCCATTAGTGATTGATCTGAGCATGCTAGGCAAGGTCTGAAATTGCACTTTCCAGAAGACTTGCTGTTGAAAGGAGTCCAGGTCATATACTCTAAGACCACACGGTAATGTGAATCAAAACCCGACAGATCACACCTACATTTTCCTTTGGATCAGGTGTAAATTTGGAAAAATATTCCCCAGCTGTTTTCCCTCATTGCTCTTTGCTTCTTATTGCAGGGAAATCTTAGAGAGCAGAAAATGTATCTTTTTAGATGAAACTAAATTGAAAGATGATTTACAGACAGCAACTTCAGACCAGACTAGAGCTATTTCAAGGTCACTTTGTACTGTGCTGGGTCCTTAGCAACCTATTTCTTTTCATAGAATGGCTCCTATTCCACTGTGCTCCTTGCTCCATGTGGATGTGTGGAAGACTTTCTTCTGGCATGCATTCCTGGCACAGGCCGAACTGCTAATGACAATGTATCCATAGAAAATAAAGTCTGTTTTGTTTGAATTGCAATAAATATCAACAAAATATTATTAAAATAACTAAACCAATCCTAGAAAAAGAAGACAGAACAGATTTTTATATCAATACTCTCTTTGAATTTATAGGCCAAAAAAACATTTCTGCTGTTTGTCATCATGTTTCTTATGATGACAATAAGTCATCAAGTGTTGCTGCCAATATTATTTGCACTGGTTCTAAATATGAACTAGTTTGTAACTAGCTGAAGAGCAGAATTTGACCTTGGGCTGTAGAAGAGTTGTGAATGAGTGAAATATGTCAGCAGCATGCCTAAAAATAAGAAAGGAAATAGAATACAGAATTTTCAAGTGACAACGATTGATATGTATACATCTCTGAAAATGAATGAACAAGAGTTTTCTAAACACTGGCAAAAGTGAATTAATAATAAATAATGAGGAAAAATAATTGACAAAATACTTAATAATTAGAAAATTTGATGTAATAATTATTGTTCAGAAGGAGGAATGTGAGACAAAAACAAAGTAGCTTTGTATGGAGTCCAGAACTTGATCCAAAGCCTTTGAAGTCAGCAGGAAGCCACTGGCTTTCACACGCTTTTTGGCAGCCTTGTACTGTACTCTCAGTGGGAGAAATCTGGCACATCTCTCAGTTGCTCCATAACTCAGTCCCAGGCTTATAATACTGCTTCATCAGTTCATTCCTTTACCCATCTTCCTAAATTAATCTCATGACAATACATTTTATAGACTCTTTCTGACCTCTCTAATCATGATGGTGCTTGTAACCTAAATGATGATTTGAATAAGAATCCCCTGTATTTGTCTTTCCTCCCCAGAGTAGAGAACATTTGCCAGGGTCAGCAATAAAAGAAAGTAACTTACTGGGGAAAGTGTTTTCTATAATATCACAGATGTATCAATGAATTAGTTAACTTTTTTTAACTAAATCTTTTGCTTATAGATTGTTACTTTTCTGTCCATCTTACTTTTTGCTTCACATTCTGTCTGATAAGCTAAACATTTACCTCCTGCCTGGTATTTCTGCCTTTGACTAAATCATCCCCCCTATTTTTTTCCAGAAATGTCAGGTCCTCAAGGAACATGCAAACCAAAAGGAATAATAATATCTTCAGGTTGTCAGAGAAAAAGCTGGAGCTCTTCAGCAGAAGTGGCAGAAGAGCCAGGGGTGTTGCCATACTGTGAAATCCACAGCTGAGAGATCATGGCTCTCTGTACCAGGATATCCTGACAGCTCCCTTAGATCTACAGCTGTCCTGACAGGTGTAGCTTGTGTTCCCAGAGGATCTGGGCAAAGCTGGACAACCCTTCAACTGGCTGGGCCTCCATCCACGTCCTCACTTTTGGCTGCGAATCAACTGTACGATAGCACCGCAATCCACATGATTTTAATAATCTGATAATTTTAGAGCAATGAAGGCTTTGCTAAAGCTGAACGTGCCAGTCTGGTGCTGGTCCACTGGTAAAGCTACAAACCTGAGAAATGTACGAGATTCGAACCAAACCGTATAAAAATAACCCACAGAAAAACAAAACCAAAACAAAGCTATGCTAAACAAACCAAACAAAACAAAGCCCAAACTTTTAGCCATTTCTTTATTTAATATTGTTTAAAATATTAAAGGTATAGGAAGCTTTTCACAGTAACTCATTTGTCCTCAGTATTTTTTAAAATGAAATTTTTTTATAATGTATTCTTATAAAAAGAGGAATATATATTAGAATAAAAGTAATTTGGATGGAAATAAAATTCATTTAATTTGCAAAACAAGATACATTATTTTTGGCGTAGAATTTCCCATGTGCAAATTCAGTACTTCATTACAGAGTTGCTTTCACCTGATGGTACTGGTTTTATCTGTTCTGACTGACTTTCAAGACTGAAATAATTTTTTTCTGTTTTTCATATTATCTCATGATCTAACTAGTTCAATTTACAAAAGAAGGCAAAAGAAATGAGTGAAAAAAGAAAAGGATATATTGTTAGGTCTGTTAGAGGGGTTTTGGTATGTGGTTTTTGTTGGATTTTTTTTTTCCTTAAATAAACTGGAAGTCTTGGAAGATAATTTGACATTCATATGACAACACTGTGTGGTTCTGTGTTCTTATAGAGTATTCTGAACACATGCAAAATTAGATGTACAAATCAATGTCTGCTAAGCAAATCATCCAGTTCAAATAATTTGTACTGATGGACAATCACCCTAACAAAAAATTTTAGGTGAAGGGAGGAGCAAGTACGATTACAAAAATGCAATTGTCATTGTTGTTAAAAATTAATTAGATACAGAGATTTCAAATTTCATAGGTGAACACATGAGAAAAATACAAGCAATCAAAATGAGAGAACAAATGAAGTTGTAGGAACATGGCTGCTGACAGGTAAAAAATCCAAAAGTATATCACATGAGTCATTGTAAACTAATACACATGTATATGATACATAGGTAATATAAATTTTTTAAAAAAGCATTTATTTTTAGGTTTTCAAATGTCAGAGAGGACTTTGACATCACTATTTCTCTTATAATGAATATAATTTGAAATATTTACCCTTTTCTTCTTTCTCCCATTGTTCTGATTCACTCTTTTAAGAGAAATCTTAAACTTAATAAACTTGCAAAACTTAATAGTATTACTTGCTTGTATAAAGTGAATAAAATTACATGTTTTTTCTAAATTTCTTGAAAATATAATCTCATCTTACTTTAAAATATAGTTTATACAGAGAGGTAAAGTAAATAACTTCCTTTTTTTTCCTGTCATTTGAAATGATAATTTCCAAAGAACTTGTGGTTTGTTGCTCACAGAGATAAATTTACTTGGACTTTCAAATATCAGATTATTGCAAAACAGATTTGTGTCAGCTCATATTTAGAAGCAGCTCAGGCTTATACAAACAGAAAAAAACGCACCCTGCAGAGGTCACTGAGAATGTAGACACAAGTTGTTCTATAACTGCTCCTCTTAATTGTCTTAGATGTCTTTGTAACCCACAGTATGGTAAAAGAAGAACTATTTGATTGTGAAATTTATGTTAAATTGAACCAGTTAGTTGTTTTCCTTGTCAGAGCCAAAAAAAAGAAACTGAGGCAGGAGAAAAACACAGTAAAATCCTGACAACTTGTATTTCTCTTTTCTCCTAGCTGGTCCCAAGACCGTTCCCTAAATTATAGCTGCACAGGTGATATCTAAAGAAAACAAGCACAGAAATACAAGCTCCGCTCCCCCTCTCCCCCACCAAAAAAAGAAAAAAAAAGGCAGGATAATAGTAGTTCAATTACTGATAGTTCTTCTCAATCTTTGTTACTTTCTTGTAAAAAAAGCATGGGAGAAAGAGAACAGAATTCTAGTGTTTCAGAAATAAAACTAGATGCACTTTGAGGCATACTTTCTTGGAGTCCATTAACTCTCAGTGAAAAGGTGGAAAAAGCAAACTTCTGGAAACCCTACAGATCCTGAATACTATAATGGAGGAAATTGTTTTTAAGTCTTCACTAGAAAATAGATAGTCTGGTAACGTGTAAATATGAACAGCTAAATGAGTAGTAAAGAAAATAATAATTGGAGACATTCTGCCAAATAAATGTCTCAGATATATTTCAGTCTGTTACAGGCTAGACAGTCATCTGACTTGTTTGGTCAGTTACAAGTTAATTGTAGGAATGGGACATGCTGTCAAATGAAATTAGTACTGGTCTGTTAGCCACACCCTAATGAAAACAAAAGGACTCAATTAGTTGCCACTGTGATTTCCAACAGCATTTTAGGTCTATTTATTGCATTCTTGGGATGAAAATCAGAATTCTGATTAGATATATCCTTTAGTAAATTATCAAATAATAAGACATTTATGTATTAATGTATTAAAGCCTTAAAATTTTGTTTTAGGTTTTGCTCCACTAACTGATGATGATAATTGATTTTAACAAGACTTTTCAGTAAATGAGGGATTTTCAGCATGCAGAAAAGAAAGAACTAATTCCCTGAACAAGTTCTGAAGTAGACATAAAACTTGAAGAAAGGTACATGGGGTGTGAACACCATCTTACATTATTCCTTATGATACTTGAATCTGATGATTTGGAAGCATTTATTCTATATTTATCAGATTTGAATTTACTTCCATTTGAATTCCCCCTATCAATGTCCCTTGCACAGTTCTGGACAACATCTTCAATGAGATTTTCTGAATCTGCTATTTCCACCTGCAGTTGCTGGTGCAGGTTTTGGATGTTTATTCCTTTTTTTGACTACTTGCAGTTACATGTAGGATGAAGCAGATTTATAGCTTGTGAAGTGGAAGGATTGTGTCCTATCAATACGGCCTCAGTAGTAAACAGATTTAAGTAACCCTGCAAGTAAATATTGATTCGCGTATGTTTTGCACCTGGTAAATCGTGTGGCAAAAAACCAAAAAGCATCAGAGAATTATGCACACATAATTGTACACAGAAGTAATACAAAAAATTGCTGTTCTTTCTACTACTGACTATAAATGAAATATATAAAATGTTCATGATTACTTTTCTAGTTATAAAAGAGCACATCTAGAGGATCTGGTTAAAAGACTCAACCTACTAAAGGTGCTTAAATCTTTCTGTGACCCAGGGTTTCCATGGATGTTCAAGATTGCTTCTCCTTGCAATAGAGATAATAATTTCCTTTTACTTGAGTGAAGTACATTAAAGCTCTTAGCACATTTGAACTTAGGGCGTGAGTCTACATTTTAGGTGAACAGAGGAACAGAGAGCTTAAAAGGAAGCAATGACCAGAAAAGTGTGTGTTGAACTGCCTTAATAATTTCTTTTTTTTTATTATTATTATCTCAGCTACACAGTTAAAACACTCCCCCCTCCAAAAAAAACCCTCAAAAACCCACCAAAAAAAAACCAACACAGAAAGCCTGACGTATCAAAACTAGTCTATTAAAACCAAATTCCATTTAGCTACAGAATGTACAGCACACTGGGTTGTATTTCAAATGAATAAATTAATGACAACTCACTTCAGTTTTTCATTTAAGGCGCAAAACTGCAATCCATGCTGGTACTTAACACTGAAGAAGTTTCACTGAATTAATAGAATTGCCTGAGTGAGTGCTATTCACAGCATGAATGAGGACTGTAAATTAATTTTAATCTTCTTGGAATGACCAAGTGCTTCAGTCACGTCACTGAAAAAGGTTTCCTATATATTAATTCTTTGATGTTTCAAACCTAATTTTTGTGTATCTTACCCCTCTCTTATGCCCCCTTCTTTAAATCAGTAAGTAATATGTGTAAAGGCTTAAAAGAATCATGAAATTCTCATGCATTGCGTAAATAACATTTTGAATAGTTACTTGATGCACTAAATCCTTGGTCATTGAGTCCTAATTATTATTTTTAATTAATTACAAGATTATTACCTTTGATCGATTTAAAGTTTTGATAGTAAGATTTGGCAACTTCTCATCCTTCTGTTAATTCATTCTCCTAATTCAAAGGCCAGAAGTAACTTAACGACTCTTTTTCAAAGTCTAATAAGATACACTCTGCAGTTAATTTAATTTACTCAGTCTATAAGCAACATATCATTTTAGCTAAGCATTTTCATCAATGTACACCTTATGATTGAATGGAACACCATAGGAAATTTTATTAACTTGGCTACTGACTCAAACTCTAATCTAGTTCCTTTGTCAATTTCATCTGTTATATATAAAATATGTCTGAAATTATTTTAAAGATAATTATGTCTGGTTAATAAAATAAGACCCCAAAATGTAGATTTTAGATTGCTTTTCCCCCTTTATTTGTTTTATCTTACCTTTTCTTACCTATTTTGTAAGACTCATATAGTAGTTGGATCTTGTATTTTGTGAAGTAGCCACCATAGAGAAAAAGTTTTGTTAAAGACACCTTATTCAATTCTTATTCTATTCCCCTCTCTGGTGATATTCACCTTATTTCTATTTTGATGATAAGCGAAAACAAAATTCACAATTATTGTTCAACTATATTCTCATGAGGAACTTCAAAGGAAGATAAATGCTTACAAGTAATACTACCTTGTATAGATTTTATGTACTCCAAAAGTTTTGATGTTGCTGCTGGAAATAAGCACAGACCCTCCAGAAGAAAAGGGAATAATGTTTCAAAAATATATCAGTGTATGCATTTAACACACAAAGAATATCTATTCGACATTTGATAACATATTTTGATTGAAAATGTAAAAAATATTCTGCTAGATTATAAAGTTATTGTCTAGTTGTTCTTATTTATAGCCATCACAGAATCACAGCGCGGGTGAGGTTGGAAGGGACCACAGCAGGTCATATGGTTCAGCATCTCTGCTCCAGCATGGTCATCCCAGAGCACAGTGCACAAGATTTTATCCAGATGGCTCTTGAATATCTCCGGTGAGGGAAACTCTCCAAAACCTCTCTGGGCAATCTGTTCCAGTGCACAGCCACTCACCCACATTAATAAAGAAGTTCTTCCTCTCTAATTTAGTCATATTAAGTTTGGAGGTTTGTGGGGACAGTGCCATGACTGGCCATACACACTGGAACACTGTGAAAGTTCCTTCAAATATTTTGCATGGTGTAAGGCACCTGAGCTTCACTATAGTTCTTGTTCTGTTACTCTCAATTTTTGTCTATCTATCTTGCCTATATTGAAATATATCTGTCTGAGAGAAAGTTGTAAGCAGGACATAAAAAAAAATAAAAAGAAGATAAGTCATTTAATGTATTTATGTCTGCCCCTTTTAATGAACAGGTATCAGTTTACTAAATATTTGGTGAAACAAACTTGAAATTGTAGTTATTCTGATCTTTCAAACTTGTCTGGTGAAAACATCCAATAGCAACATACATTTGTAAGAGTCGATAATATGAGGTTTAAAAAAAAGGCCGGGTGGAATTTTTAGTACTGTCCTTGGCTGTCCTCTGTTGAGGATAGTAAATTCAAAAAAAAAGAAAAAAAGGAAGTATTATAGTATCTCTTAAGGAGCAAAACTCAATATCGTAACACTGTTAGTAACTACAGCTTGTCTCATGCAAGAGTCAGTAACAACCTATAGAAATTAGTCCACTGTATAAAGTAATTAACATGTCTGTATTAAGGCTCAGGGGTCAGTGTACAGAAGGATTTAAAATGAGATGTACATATCGTCTTACTAGGCAGGAAAGTGCCCACTGCTGTTATTGGATGTTGAATCACCAGTATGGAAGTTGAACTCACCTGGTCTGCCAATATTAATTTTTTTAAAAAGTCAATATTTAGTAGAGCTGAAGGAGATGAAAATGGTAAAAATGCCTCTCTTTGTCAAAGGAAAGAAAAGAACAGGTTCACTATTAAAAATGAAACAAAACAAAATGAAAAACCAGGAAAAGAAGTTGGCTGGAAGAATGGAAAAGTGAAAATGGAGAAACAGAAAGGCTAATTTACTGGTATACTGATATCTCAATATAGGAATAAACATTTTTGACTTGTTCCTGAATGAGAAGAAAACAGAAAGTTTGCCTAGAAGCGAGGGAAACTGAACCACATCAAAAGGAGGATAGGCCATAATGATGTCACACATGCAGACTGAGGGTCCTTAAAAGATTTGTGGACATCTCTCAGTGCAGTACCATATTGGAATACCGGGATCACAGCTGAATGAGACAGCTCCAAAACAGAAAGAAACCTAGCCACATTTGTACATCATCTTATTTGGACTAACTAGCTCTGCTGAAAAATATTAACCCTACTCTTTCCTTGTTCCATACATCCCTCTACCGTCTGCAATTCTTCTACCTCACAATTAAAAATAAACTTACAGCCTTGTACCTACTCTAAGCAGGAGAAAAAATGATCTGTTAAAAAAATTAAAGAAAAGGGAACAAAAAAGAGAAAAAAAAGGCATTTTGTTCCCTGTCCAATTTATAATAACTCTTACATTCTCACATGGAGGCTGCCAGACTCAGATTTTTTGCAAAAGTTGCAAGTCTCTTTTTTGTGGTCAAAGCTGTGAACAGATGCACAAAAGGAGAAGACAGACATTTAAAAGAGTCACAAGGAAGGAATAGATACAGGGAAATTTTTAAACCTGAGATACTCCTACTGTGCAGCCAAATTCACTGCCAATAATCCACAGATGTACAGCACATGGGTGTGCAAAGCTGTGACTGTTAGAGGTGTGAAAGGAGTTCTTAGTATGTTTATTGAATAGCAAATATACCCATCTGTTCTGCTGAAGTAAGTAAGATCTGCATCTAAAATCTCATACATTTGGAAAGTTAACATTTCTGGGGAGTGACATAACAGAGGTAACAAGGTGTGCTCCCTGATACTGACATGGGTAAACTTCTTCAGTTTCCAAAAGTAAATATTCAGGGCTTATAAGAACCAGTTGCGCATTTTTTCTCACTTGTGTTTCTGACATGTTATTTCCTGTCTCTTCAAATTCAGCCTGTGTTGTCTTTGCAGGGCAGAGCAGCAACATACCTAGACAAACACCTCTTTTATGTATTATGAATAATGGCAAGGAAATTGAACAACAGTCCCCATGGTAGATATTTATGGAATGGTGAGTCCAAAATGGAAGGTTCTTTATAATTTAACAACTATTGCATATCCTGAGGTTTGAATAAATAGCAAGAAATATTATGAAAACACCTCTTTGATTTAGGACCCTGAAATTTCCTTCACAAAACAAGATGGCACTGCAGATCACCCAAAAAATAATAATAAAAAAAAATGTGCTCCAAGCCAGATATAGCTGGGACTCAAAATTTTTCCATAGAGCAGCTACCTCAATTCACTACACCTCTGAGTCTGAATCTGAGTAGGTGCACAGTTCTTGTCTAAGTCTCATTGCTATCAGTAAGGAAGGGAACAGATATCTAAGTTCTCTAGGGCTCAATCACACAGATATTTCTTGAGCACAACTTACATATATGTATATATCCATTCTATAGGAAACCCTGTTATAACCGTAGATCTTTACTGAGATCATAATATTTAGAGCACTCACCAAAAACAGGGATAACAACATTAATTTTTCTCCATCATTCAGCTGGAATTCTGCCCTTCCAGAAGAGGAGGCTTCAACTGTGAAAAAGGTATAAGCTACACGTTTTCTAGAAAGGCTGTATCTTGTTCTCCTTTTATAGTTTTAAAGTTGTCCTAGAGAACAGCAAAGAATGTATAGTATTTGGAGGGAGACCAGCGTGCAAAAATTATCATGGCACTAGATCAGTGGGGAGAAAGCAGAGTTCTTAATCTTTCATGTCTGTGACCAGTTTCATTTATGCATTTAAAATTAATAATTTAATTATATTTATTAACAATATTAAGAATAAAAACAACAACAACAAATAATAATAACAGTAACAATAATAATTTTAGAAAGTCATCTTCCCCCAAGTATGAAGATAATTTTGGAAGCAGGATTCCCGTATCTCAGTTCAATTTCCAAACCACCAGGTTAACAAAGTTGCATCTCCTGTTAGATGAATCCTGTAGAGTGTACTGTCATCTCTGTCTTAGATATAACTTTTCATTTTAAGAGTGAATTATTTTTCCTGTTGTATACAATGATAAAATGAAATTAAGAAAAGAATTCTGGAAAAATTTTGAAGCCTGAATGGCCCTTATCAATACATAACTGAGAAGTGCTTTCTTCCTCTATGCTTTAGAGTTATAAGCTCCCATCTCCACCCTCTTCCCCACCCCAGAATCTTTATCTTTATCACACGAGACTGATATCAGATGCAAAACAAAATCTCTAGTGATTTTATATCATAATGATTGTAGTAACTGTACTTTTCAGAAAAAAATCTTGACCCATGATTTGTTTTTCTCCTACTAATTTTACTTTCCATGTGAATTGTTCTCATTTGACAAAGTGATAGGAAATTATTTTTGTAGTTTTTGAGGCTGCACAGAGATACCAGGCTTCTTTCAAAAGAAATAATAGAACTGGATCAATGCTATGCTGCTTATCATTTTTTAGCCATACAGAAAGGTCACAAAACAATGGAAGTTAAGAACACTGTCCTCAAATCAGACATCTGGAAAATGTGGCATCAACCTGCTCTGTGTAGTCTTCATTTATTCACTATTTGTGTCCAGTCAAATAAGAACTTTTGATGCTGCCAGGTCTCATGATTTTTTCCCAAGAAATCTTCCTCCCACACTGCAAGAGTAAAGATTTGTGCTAAAAATTAGTTACTATGAAGTTTCACTTTAAAAGGTACTCGATCAAATCGAAATTATAGAGGCTGAAATGGAAAATCAGACATAGTTAAAACAGAGATTAGCAACTTGCTACTGGGAAAAAAATTTTAATCTCTAAGATCAGAAAAGGAGGCCTAAAGGCAAAAGAAAGATGTCAATATTGGAATTGCAGATAATCTCACCAACCAGTGGCCAGTGTGACTGTGTAGGAGTTTACAAAATGGAAGTACATTTGCAGCCTTGGGCACTGAAAACAGTGTATTCGTACTGACCTGCAGGTTGCACTAAAAATCACCTGTGGTTATCTGTAACTCTTTCCTACAGCAGAGACATAAAAGTGTTGCAACTCAAATCAAGAGGCAGTAAGTAATTCATTTGAACTTTGCGATATTCATATTTCACATAATTTGTTTTATAATATTCAGACTATCAATAGAAAACACTGAGGGGAGACATTTGTTTCGGAAATATCTCTTCATTAAAGTATAGTGGTCCCTTACATTCATTGCTGCTATAGTTTTCTTCATTATTCAATAGCCCTTTCAATCCCCATGTGTGTGACTTTCATTATTATGGATCATTTTTCCTTAGGAAGTGTGATTTAATTTTAATGCAGGATTCTAAATCAAAATCCTTTGCTATTTAGTGGCTCTCTGGTGTAATAAAAGAGAGTAAGGCTTAGCCCTCTGCTTTTGTGCTCAGAAGCATTTTGCCACGTATTTGAATTATGATAAAATCAATTGGAAGAGCCTGACAGTGAAAAGTAGGAAGAAAGTTTCCCTATATAAAGCTGGAGAATAATTACAGTTTTTTTTTTTTTTTCCAGCACAAAAATGCTGCAGGCAAATAGCTTGTTAATTCAGCATCTATCACCATTTAACCTTGTTTGTCCTCTCATTGATAAAATAACACAATTAAAAGGCTTTCTCTTTGAATGATCAGTGTCTGAAGTTAAAATGGCCTGTGTTTTATGAAAGCTGTGTTCTCTCTTAGTTCCAAAAAGACATGTCTGAATTGTTCTCTGAGGCTTGTTCACTCTTAGCATCTCTGGGACTGCGGCACCAATGAAAGCTTTTCTCTTTCTGGCACATAGCCAAGGCGAGTCATGATCTAATACTGCAAATTATTTTTTCTCTTTTGCACTGGGGAACTACTGTGTTGAGAGCTAGCTTCCTTTCCTAGCACCAGGAGAGTGAGGCACAGACAGGTGTAGCTCCTTTGATTGCACTGAAACCAGTCTCAAGGTCCTCCACAGTCGATGCTTCAGTGCACAAGCATGGAGGAGAGCGAGCGCATTTTTCCTTACTCTCCATTTTTAAACCATGGCCTAATCAGCAGCTTCACAAAAGTGTCTTGGCTTGTGAATAATTTTTTTCTCTGTCTGAATACAAAGCTGAATACATGGGAAATTACACCACTGAAAGAATCATGTCATTTTTATCCAGGTGCTGTCTGTCAGTCCTGGCATGATCTTGAGCCTGAAATTCAAGAAATACAAATGATGTTAAAAAAAAAAAAATCACACTTCAGTACATGTAATGTTAAGCAAAAAATACTTGGTCTAGGGCTTTGTGCCTTAGAAGATGAATATGCTCTCTGGTTTTTTTGCTACCACCCCCCACCCCAGCCAAAGAAGAGGGAAGAGATGTGGAAAAAAGATTCACCTGTTGAAAATACTTTGGGAATGGCAAGAAACATGGAAACAGTGTTATCTGCAACGTGGAAAAAACAATTTTCTTTTTTATTATATTTGCCTCAGGTTTTCCTGCTGTCTTCATGCCAGTTCACCTTAAGCTGGTCAATACAACTGAGCAACTGACAATTCCCCATTTCTAAAGGTATTCCTGCTGCTTGTCCTGTGGCTGTTCCAAATGATGGTCAACACTTTCACTGTAAAGGGTTTCCCAGATTGTAACTTAATACCTGGTATTTGTTAGGGGCTTTTTCCTGTCTGTGAGCTTAAATGACCCTCTGAGGCCTCTGCAACATACACTACTCTGTTCTAGAAGCCTGTCATTTCTCAGGAAAAAGGCAAGGTTGGCTGGCTTCAGGAGGTGGTTGAGTGCAGTAATTTGTTCAGTTTAGAGTCGGGGGGATCTTGCTGTTGGGTAGTGGGATCTGTTCTTTTAACTGTATCCCTGACACCCTTCCCTGGTGTGAAGCAATGTTGGAGGTGATACACATTTCTGTGGGGTGATGACAAAAGCCATTGTTGATGATTTAATGCCAGTTTTGTGGCGGAATAAATGACATCATGCAAAAAATGCTATGAAGAATCAGCTTCTGCTATATTACAAAATAATTGCATAGCTGAGCCTTTTCCCAGCTGAAGTTCTTCTGCCTGAGAGTAGGGTTGAAAATCAGCTTTGATGTGATGTTCTTTGCTGTCTGCTCTCCCCTGCAGTATGCTACTGCTCTCCTCTTTTAATATTTATCTCTTTCTCCTGTCATGAGTGTGTTCCTGTGAGGATGAAATAAACTGAACCACAGGTTGCCTCACTGTGCCCTTCCCACTAAACTTCATCATCAAACTCGGATTGACCCTCAATCAGACAAGATGAAGAGCTCTACTTGGGTTTCAGAAGCCAGCTTTTGTCCCTGCTTTGACCTCTAAAGCTCTTCTGTGCCTTATTCTGAACATTAGAAATGTGGTTTAGACTATTAGGTTCTTTGGCTTCATGTCTTGCTTTCACCCTAGTTGATTCAACAGATCATTTTACATTTAATTTTGAGAGTCATGAGTTTGTCTTTTTCCTGTGCTGTCTGCCAGCTCTCTCAGCACTCATGAATGCAAATGTACTAAATGTAGATTTTATAGCTAATATTGATATTGGGTCAACACTGTTCCAAAGGAACACCCTGATGAAAATAAATCAAAATTATTTCAAGAAAAGTCTTCCTTTTCTCCTGTTGGGAGCTGACTGTTTCACAGCTTCAACCCTTCCTGTTCATCTGACAGAATGGTCATGGACCAGACATTTCTTGGATGTGTGAGAGAGTCACAGAGAACAGAGACAGAGAAACTGATCTGAATATATCCAAGCTGAAAAATGTTTAGTTCAAATTCTTACTGCTTTATAGACTGTCATAGGCACCCATTCAGTTATTAGGAATGTCATGAATGATTCATAGTCATACCAGAGTTGCCTACAACAGAATATCTCTTTTTCTGAGGATGGTCTTCTGGTTGGTTGGTTGGTTGGTTTGGGTGGGTTTTTTGGTTTGTTTTTTTTTGTTGTTTGTTTGGTTGGTTGGTGTTTGGTTTTTTTGTTTGTTTTGTTTTCTTTTTGTTTTTATTTTTTCTTTTACTGAAGAATTTCAAAATGGAAAGAATATATTTTTGTCTTCTGAAAGAACATTTCAGAGATTCTCATTCTTTGTTACTCAGACAGGAAATCGACCATGGAATGCCACCTCCCTCTTCAAACAAGAAACAGTGCAATATGGAAAATGTCATGATTTTTTATGGTATGCTTCTGCTGATTGATCCTCTGAGAAAAAAGACACTTTAGTCAAATTATAAATAAAAAGAAACAGAGCAGTATCATATACAGTGTAAATATTTTATTTTTTTATTTCTATTTCAGAAGGGAACAGATGCTTTTCAATTTAAAAAAGTTTGAGATCTAATTTTCTGTCAGATAATAAATTCAATGGAAAATAATTAATACATTATTCCCATTTTTAATTTATTCCTATCTTGCACTAGGGATTCCATTTAATTTTTAACCTTCTAGGTCAGTTCTGGAGCAGGATTAAAATGCTTGTCAGAAATGTAATCCTACCAGCTCAAAAGAATGTGGATTCTCTCTTCACATGGTGTTGTCCCTTCTTGCCTGTTTCACTTAAACATCTTGGAAATGGTGTCAAAGTTGATGTATTTATGGATGTTGACAGGTGATAGGTGCTAGGGAAGTAAATATGTCCTCCAGGCTATATCTACTGCAGAACACTCTTCAAGCCACCAAGGCAATGATAAAAGCCATGGGGCCAAGGATAAGGACCAGCCAGTAGAAGAATAGCTCATATGCAGGATCTGTCATTCCTACAAATGACTGCTCGTATCTAGATTTTTATGAAGACTAGTATTTACCAGCCTGGATGCCCTTTGAAAGTAAGTAAACTTTCATAAATCATGTGAACAGTTCAGAATAAGGGCATTCTCCAGTCCTCATACAATATCTCTGCTCTATTTCTTTAAATTAAAAAAAAAAAAGAAAAAAAAAGAAAAAAAAGAAAAAAAAAGAAAAAAAAAGAAAAAAGGGAAAAAAAAGGAAAAAAAAGAAAGAAAAAAGGAGACCTCTTTTCTTGCTTTCATTTTCCCAAGCTTTTGTCAGTGCTTTCAGAATGCATCAGTACTCTAAGACAACACCCTGTCCTCATTTCTACACATTGTTTGTGTACCAGGCTCAGAACTGCCATTTCAAATCACACTACATTGATCTTTAATGTTCTTTTAATTTAGGCTAAAGATGCAGAAATCTTAGCTCAGTTAGGCTATATGCTGACCTTCATCTGAACTTCTTACCAGCTGCTTTTAGGTCTCTGACAACAACTCTTTTTTTAAAACCACAATTAAAATAAAAAAAAAAAATTACATTCTAGGCTGTTTTTAAATTATGTTTTAACATTATTATTGTTCAGTCACTTACAGATATGTGCTTTCAAAATGGTTGTAAGAGACACAGAATTTAAACAGATGCAATAATCTCACTTACTTCTGTCTCATTCGCTCTTTAGATCTATTGCTGTTATCTGATTTACTAAGACATAGCAGCTGGTATGGCCTTTTTGAGCTCGCTTTGCAAGATTAAATTCTACCACCTTGACCTAGCATAAATATTGAGAAGTGGCACAGGGCAGGTTCATCATGGGATCTGGTGCATGAAATTAATGCTGGAAAGTAGGATAACAGAGTGACAGTGACATGGATGTGTCGGTCTGGATAATCCTGGAGTTCTGGAAGAGGGGAAAAGTTCAGTAAGACAGCATTACCTTACAGAGTATTGCAAAAGGAAATAATGTGTTCCCACAGAAGCTGTTTGGGGCAGAGAAGAGTAGCAGGAGTAGGATATTATCATGTTTAAAAATGATTGATATGCTCTCAAAAATGAGCTTCTGCATTCCTCTTCTCAGCCTGACATTACAGTTTGCACTTAGTTCAGTTAGCAAAAGAATAGCAATTCTCCTGAAAAAGTTGGAGCAGTGAAACTGGAAGCTGGTCCTGTGATATCAATAAATGAAGCTCCCTTCACTGGATATTTTAAGCAAGCATAGACTGCAGAAATAACTCTTTTTTTTTTCTTTTTTTTCTTTTTTTT
>VZTE01002663.1:81397-99021 GCA_013397775.1 Eulacestoma nigropectus | reverse complement strand
AAGGGCATGACAAGAACCGCCCCCCCCCCCCTTCTTTTGCCCCTTAGATACACTAATCACATGGTCACCAGATGGCATATACAGAACTTTGAATGCAGTACAATATTTATAGCCACCAATTTGCGGCCTTATAGTCAGAATATTAAACTGTTTATTTCATATGGCTGAAAAGAGGCACTTTATTGCTGTTTATTTTTGTTGTCATTACTACTGAGAGCCCAGGAAAGAACTGGTTTGTGCAACTGAAGTGGGCAACTATGCCTTGAAATTGCCTCAGTGTTCTTGCAGCCTTGGTGAAGAGTGCAATTGTAAATTAGTCTGGGAACCTCTACCACCTTAATTTATTCCTATCTTGCACTAGACATTCCATTTAATTTTTAAACTTCTATGTCCGTTCTGGAACAGGATCAAGATGCTTCCAAGAAATATAGTCCTACCAGCTCATAAGGATGTGGATTCTCTCTTCTCATAATGTTATTCCTAGTTGAAAATCTTGGTTGAAAAGCACTGGACTTAATTTTGTTGCAGAGCTGGGGAAAGTCGATCATCTCTCCACTGTGTCACAGGGTCTCCAAGGGCAAGTATGGCAAGGGTGGCTTTGCCCCCGACCCTGCCATCATCATTATCCTCATACCCCTCTCAGGGGGAGGGGATCACACTGCACAGGAGCCCCTCCAGTGCTGAGGTAGCATCTGGATCCTATGGCACTTTCCCCCAAAGTCTGATTTTCTCCCCAAATATTACAGGAGCAACAGCTGTGCTGGATGTCAAAATATCTTATTTGCTTTTGCTATTGGAGGCCACAAGAGGGAGAAGAAGATAACAAAGCCACAGCACGAGCAGTTGCGTGCTCCAAATCCTCTTTGAGCTGCATAAAGTCTGTCTGCTCCTCCAGCTTCCTGGGTTCAAGTAAACAATCATTAAGCTTTCAAAATCTGAACATCAGAAAATCACAACTGAAAGGTAAATGAAAATGACATTGGAGCAATATTCGCCTTTATGTTATACCACACCCTAGCTGACAAGGACAGAATATTTCTTCTCGAAATAATACTAAATGCCTCATAGAAAAGAAAAATTATAAATACTGTAATATAAATAGAAATCCAATTAAACAGAACACATTTCTGTCTGGAACACATTTACAAAAAAACTGTGTGTAGGTTTTTCCTTGATAGAGGATGCTGCAGAAGCTTGCATAGAAATTGAGGGTTTTGAGCCTTTATGAATTGAAAGAAAAATATTCAGTTTCTTTTGTGGGTGTTCTTTTATATATGAAGAAACTGATAATGCATACTCTGACTATTTTAAGGAAATTAATTTGCATTACAGCACAAACTTCTCAGACGCAGTTGTATTAAAAAACTATGGTATCATTATGAGTATGTGGACTTGCAAAAGCAAAATGTAGGAAATATATAGTGCTTCTACTAGACACTACATCAGCCCTGCTAGTATTAAAAAGCGCAGAATTATAAAGGTGTATTATCACCTTTTAGAGTGTTTATGTAACCATATTCATAAGCTTGCACTGTCAACTAGAGACCTTTAGTGAACTCACTGTTTAACAACATTGCTGAAGAAAGTATGTAAAGATGATGCATAAAACATACTATCCTGGACTATAAAATACCCTTTCACTTTCTTCCTTTTGCTTTATTATTTGAATGCTGTGTTTTTTAACACTGTTTGAAGACCACCAGGGGACTGTGGCAATTCATAATGTTGCAACACTGAAAATAATGTGTTTGATTTATTTTTAATGTGAATACAGTAGTGATTTTGTTTGTCAGAAGCCATGGGGAACAAAATTGGATATTAGACACTATCAGCTTCCATTTAATGTAATAGGAAATGTAACAAGGTCATAAACAGAGATATGATTTAAAAATGCACTCTTTTATGTTTATTGAAATGATATTAAAATGTTTTGCTGCTACAAACAGAATATGCGCATTTCTAGCAAAATTATAAAGCTTCTATTGCAAAAGAAAAATAAAAAAGACTATGTAGAGGAGAGATAGATGGTAAGAAGTAGCAGAAACTGCATTTTTTTCACAGTAAATTTTATTCTGTTTCTGAACTGATTTTTTGGTTTAGATTAATTTATTCTCTCCATTTTCTTTTTCTGATCTAAAAAGAAAAAGCAGCAAAAGTAAAGATGTGAAAATAAATGGGCAGAATAGCTAAATGATTTTAAATGTTTTGTCTAATTTTGTGCAACTACTCATGAAAGACCAACTAAATTATATATGCAGATCTTTGTAACAGGAAGCCAAATCAGTTTAGTATTTTGTTGGGAATGACAGAATGATCTCAAACTACGCTTTTTTGTTTTCTCTTCTCTTTTTGTGTTTTGTTTGTTTTGTTTTCTCTTTGAAAATTTAAAGTTGTGCATTCTGTTTATGTCTTATAGAAGATAAAATATATATTTTCATCATAAAACTGTAGAGTTTTTATCACATCTCATTGTGTCAATTCCATACTTTTCCTGCCATGCAGATTGCTTAAAAGTTAGACAGTCAATCTCAAGAAAACAAGATGAAAATAACTTTGCCTTAATGCAAGAACAGTAATTTTGTTTAAATTTGCATGGACTTCAGGGGTGTTTTCCAAGTACATTTTTGCTTTTTCCTTTCTAGGGGGAGATGTCTTTTATAGATCTAAGAACTAAAACTTTCAAACTCAGGTGTTGTATTCTATAATAAGCTATTAAGATTTTTAAAAAAAAAAAGTTCTATCCCTTTCAGTGTTCTCATTTCTAATTTCTTCAGTTCATGGTAAAGATCACAATTTTGCTATAGTTGTTATTTCAGCTTTCTTACTTAGCATGTTAGCAAGCTTGATCAAGCTTTGATTTACTCAAAAACTATCCAGAACAGCTGTACAGTAATGTGCTTTTTTGTTGTTTTGCTTTGTTTTGTATTGTTTCTTTTACTGTAGAGGGTTACAAAATATGCTGGAAACCCTAAACCAGTCTCAGGCTACAACAAACAGTGTCACTTCTTACCAAATGACAGATGCTTCACTGTTGTGACAGCACTAGTTGTGTGGGCCACCTGGAAGAATAGAGACCACCACTTACTTGCAAGCCACTGTCATAAAATACTCCTTGATTTACCATCTGCTTTTATGAAATGCCCATGAAATTAAATATCTTAATGGAAGCACTGAATGGGATGGTATGGGGTGGTTCAGTGTGAAACTTTGTGAGTTCAATGAAGGAATAAACCACAGCTGCTCTTGTCTATGTTGTGCTGTTACAGTTTTGAAAACCTGTGCTCTGCTTCTTTGCCTGTAATAAATTCAATTAACAGTGGATTTCAGCTTTTATTGTAAAATGCCACATTTTTATGCATTATTTTTATTTTTTCTCAACAAAATAGTTTTCAGCTCTTAGAAATTGCAAATAGATTGCTCAAATTGTTAGTATTTATATAATGTCAAATACCACAATATTTATGATACAAATTTGCAGGCAAATGAGCTATTTATTTGAGTACAGACATGTGTGTGTTTCCTAGATCCGATTTATATTACTGTAATAGATTTAATTATATAGACCTTGTTTTCATAGCAGTTTATAGAGAGAATTATTTAGATGCAAGTCTTCTTCTGTAAGGAAGAGTTATGTAGGAGAGGCTTAAATTAATAAAATATATTTCCAGAGTAAACTTAAATCAACAAGAAGGGAGTTAGGAGAAATACTTTTATGCATATAGTATTACTAGAAGGAAATATTCACTTTTTTATTACATCTTATAATTATTAGCCTCCATGGATTCAGTCTACAACCACTAAGAAATGTTTGATTCATAATACAGGTTATAGGATTTTCCTCAGTACTCATGTGAAAAAAGATTTGAAAGACAGCATTGAAGAGATTTCCTAAGTGCTAAGGGCAACAAGAGAGAGGAACATTTTTGCATTAGTAACTGCAACTTGTGCAGGTGACATCTATTTTTTTACATCATCTGAGTTTGTCGTTAGTCTTTACAGACACAGCTAATGTTTGGAAAAATTTTTATTTTCCTGTCATTGCCAAAATCATTCAGTTCTACCTGTTTATTGTTGTTTGTTTGTTTTGTTGTGGTTTTGGTTTGGTTTGGTTTTGGATTGGATTGGTTGATTTTTTGGGGTGGTGGTTGGTTTTTTTCTTTCCTTTTTCTTTCCTGTTTTTTTTTGGTTTTTCAGCACCTAAAATCTATGCAAATAAAAAATCCTGGTCTTAATCATAAAAAGTCCAAAGTTTTGTATATATATGTGTGTGAGCATTAGTAGAGAATTTCTACATGCAATGGATGAAGCAGGATTTGCAGGGAGAAAAAAAAAAAATCATTTGCAAACAATACTGGTTGGAAGCAATTCCCAGTCAGATGTGCTTGAGCTGGCTGAATGCTGGAAGGGCAGAGATGATCTTGCTGGAATTCAGCAGCGAAACAGAGCCGCATCCAAGAGGCATACATGGGAGTTGAAAAGTTCAGGGAAGGCCTTAAGCATTCCAGCATTTTAGGAGAGGAGAGATTTCTAGTTTATTTAAAGTCAAAGAGTTACTGTAAAAAACATGACTGTTAAAAAACATGACTGTTATGGACTATATAATGACAAAGGATACTGGTTTTCCTTGCTGAGTTATTGGCTGGTTTGCTTTTTAGATTTTTTCATATGTTTTAATTCTATTCCAGGTTCAGTCATATAATATAGGTAGGGAAAGATATACACTTTTAAAAGCCACAGTTGTGCTTGGGTTGTGGAAACTAGGGCAAAAGAGGTATAGCTTTGTGATGTGTGTGGGATAGAAGACTATTTCTTTTGTAAGCATAGAACGGGAAATAAAGTAAAAATATTTTTTTTTTCTTTGCATAATAGCTTATTTGTGTAAACTATCACATGAAATGTTACATAAAAATATTCCTTCAAATACTGAATAAAAGTTTTCATAGAATTATATACAAAATCATTCAACACTCTTTATTTTATCTCAATACTCATGCGGTGACAACAGCTATGCCTTTTTCCTGCTACAATTTGTAAGAGAATATTAAACTCTAATGGCTACCGAGGTTTATGTGGGGTTTTTCTTCCCTTTTCCAAATTTATCTTTTAAAAAATAATTCCTATAGTTATCAAACATTATAGAAAGATATTTTTTCCCCAATAATGTTCTGCGTGCTAGACATTTATGCAGGTAAAAATTCTTCCAATCTGTATCCTCAATAACATCTTATTAAGGAATAGATGGAGGGTTGTGTTTATGAGTGTATCAGAACTAGGCCCATAGCTAGCATTACTTCTGAATGCCATTCAGTGTAATTTTAAAACAGCATTTTACAAGTATAACAAATACTGAATGAAAAAGAAAACAATAAAGACTCGTAACTGCCAGCAAAATAGGAAAAACTCCTCCTTTTGCTTATGGTTTTGTCAAAACAAAAACTATCAAATGTAAGTTGTTCACAGTTACATCCCTGATTCCTGTGAAAACGGAAAGAATTCTGTGGGGTATAAAACACCTGCTATTACACACATACTGACAAACACAGATATACAAATTAAAAAAAAACCCTTTGCTGCAGACCTCCCTTCCTCCAAATAAAGCCAATTTAAAAATACTATTGTCTCTTAAGGCAGTGAAAATAATTAACCAAGTTAAATAGGGTAAGCATATAAATTATAAGAAGTGATGGGTTTAGTCCTGTCATGGGGACTGACCTTCAGTTTAAAAGGGAGGGGAGTTTTTCCCTTTGCAAACATTTTGTGTAGCAAAATTTAAAATGAAAAGTTCTATATAAGACTAAGCAATCTTTCCCTACATGTAAAACCAGCCTTTCTATTTCAGAAGGATACTTACCTATGAGACCACTGCTACCACAAGGAGTGCAATTGGGGCTAGACAGACCATGAACTTATTAAGGGAATGGCAAAGAGCCTTGGTCTTCCCTTTTCCTAAGGAAAGCAAGGTTTGCAGTCCCATGTCATGTAGCATAGACCTATATACACATCTAATTAGAGATCTATATAGAGCAATCTTAGGGCTTGGCTCTTTAACCCCAAAGAACACAGTCTTTTTTCCCAGCTCACTTTTTGGCTCTCACCTACAGTACTTTTTTAGAGCCAGTTACCAGCCCTTGAACAGCCATCTGAATGATGCACATACAGGTGGAATATTGATGAGATGAAGCGCACACATCTGATGTAGAAATAAGATGGGCCATTTTTCATTTCTAAAGTGGTCTGCAAATATTAAAGGTCATTAAAATGAAATAAAAATAATTTTGTCTTTATGGATTGCTGCTCCTTTATGTCCCAGTCTTGCAAAGAGCTTCATGTAGGCAGACAATTTTGTTTAAGTACAGCTTGTTTGCTAACTTCTTGCAAGATTATAGATTTCAACAATGTGAAAATGTCAATACACATATCCCGCTTTTGCCTTGGAAATGATTTTTTTTCAGTCAAAGCAATTATTTACTTTCTTTAACAGAAGTGTAAGACTGACTTTTTCTGCTCGCAAGTGGAGCTGTCAAGTTATGCTACTTACTTGGGTGGAACTTCTCCATGAAGAGAAAGACGTGAAGAACTCCTCAAGAGAGAAAGGTAGTTTCTTTCTGGTGAGTGCAATGGATGCAGACAGAGGACACTGTACCAGATCACTTATATCTCTACTCTTTTTTTCAGTGAAAAATGAAATATAGTGACAGAAATATTTCAATATTGACTGTTTTTTTCAACAAATTATTTATTTAAGGAAGACGGGAGAATTTTGTTGCATTCCTCATGGAACCTTTTATGAATGGATCTTAGTTGAGGCTATACAGCTTACGAAAAAATCTCTGTTTAATGTCCATGATCTAAGTAAAATCTCCCATAAATAAGACAGAGACCCATAATACTCCTCCAATTTCAGTATTTCCAGGGCCAACAGAACCATTTGTTTTTTATAGGTTTGGTAGATACACAAGGCTGAAATTTTCTTGCTCACTGTCAACGGTAAATAACAATTCGTAAAAGTGTCATAGATTTTCTTTTTACATATTTATCCTGCTGTGAATGAGAAACAATATATACAGTCTGTAAATATAATGAGGGGGATAAAGTTTGGTGTCTGCATATAATTAAAGTCAATGTTATTTGTTTACTCAAGTATTTCCATCCCAAGGAAAGGAAATATTTTTTGCTAGATGGTGCTTACAATTTGGAGCTGTTTTTAAGGAGTATAGAATGAGAGAGAAGGAGACAGAGGAGCTATATTTTTTTTGGTAGGGTACATCCCTTTGACTCTGCATAAACTCTGAGTGTTATTCTGAAAAGGAAACACTTGCATTTTTTGTATGGCTAATGAATTCACTTATCTGAATGGCAGGCACTCAAACTAGAACCAAACGTTTGAGACAAATGCTTGTGTTTCCTCCCTTAGTGAATGCTGACATTTTTAATGGCACTATCCTGCCACCTCTGTTCAACGGGGAGCACTTCAATACCTCTTCTCCAGCACTAGCAGCCCTCAGCAGCTGCCTGTTGTGTGTATGCTGGGCTGGTCTCTGCCCTCTTCCCATGAGCAGAAGGAAAAGCACAGAAACCGAATCTTAGAAATCATCCACTGTTTAGCCTAGTAACACCCATGATGAAGTAATCCTATATGTTAATTACATATAGTGAATTCTATTTAACATCTGTTGACCAAATCTTTTAGATAATTTCTAATAGTTTTTATGGCAGACTCTCCCTTGTTAGGAAGCACTTAGATTTTACCAGCGTAATTTCATTGCCTTCCTGACTGTACTGTTTAACATCTTTCATTTCTTCATGTTTTACAGAACTGGCAGAGCATAGACATAGTTCAGATTAAGCAAAGAAACTTAATGCATCTCTATGACTTAAAAGAATGTTTAAGGCTACAGCACTTTCCTTCTTAAGTTTAGGAAATGAAGACTTATATTTATTTTTCTTTAAAAGTTAGATGAAGTTCTTCAGTTTCTCTTTTTTTCACAGAGGGTCTTCTGTTTGTTTTTTACCTTTCTGAGTCGTCATGAAATGTAGCCTTTAGGAGATTAGCCTCTTTCTCGCAGTTTCTGAAATACACAGTATATTTTTTTTAAAAAACTGACTTTAATATTACTCCTGTAAGTAGAGATTTATCTCCACATTTTCAATTGAATAAAATGAGTTTAAAAAGCAACTCACTTCAGTAGTTCTACTCCTGGAAGTGGTATAGAAAACTATAGTGGCAATTTGTATTACATATATTCAATGGGGCTATGATAAAATTGTTTATTGTATGTCTGAGAAATTTTGGGAAAAGTACAGTAGTGTTTGTAAGTCTTTAAAAAGCTACTTTAATCCAATATGCACTGTTCACAAAATGGATTCTCCTTAAATTTTAACTCCTAACTCTTAAAAAAAGATAAGTCTGTTGTTGATACACGTTTTTCCAAGCTTTCCAAAATGGAACTTTTTATAGTTTTAATACTGTAATTTGCTCTCTGTAGATATGAATGAGTCTTTGGGGAAATAAATGCATACCATTCTTGGAACTCATCAAGTATTTTTTTCTCCCTCACCATTTCAAGTTCAAAAATTGTTTTGGAGTCATGTATCACATAGTGCCCACTTCTGACCACATAGTACTTTTGTTTTAAATGATAGTTATTTCCGAGATTACCATAAGAAAAAAAGGATTCAACCCAGTCAGTAGACTGATCTAAAATCTGTTAAAACAGTAGAAAATCTTGCAGTTTCTGCAGATAGTTTTGAAACAAACCAGGACTGAATGTTTTTGTCTTTTAGAGTTTAATTTAACTGCAGGTACTTCCTGGCCCCTTTCCATTTAATTTCAAGTTGTCTACACAGGTTTTGTATGAAAAATAGAGACAGAAATTGCTGGAAAAATATTCAGCAGCTGTTGGCTTTTGATTGAGTAAGCCTTTAAAAAAACGCTCGTCAGAATAAAATATTGTTATTTTATGTTAATGGTTAGACATGAATGGTATATTGCTGATAGTGAAGTAAGTCAGAGAATGCTATTGCACTCACTCCCGTAGTTATTAGGACTAATACGGATACTACCACTGAGTAAAAGAAGAGTGATCCTAACTATTTTCCTCTCTGGTTTTCTTCTGGATCCAAGTGATTCTTAAACTCTCTAGCAGACTTAAACTGTTTCTACATGAACCTGCTATATAAACTCTTACACTTCATATTTTTATTACATCTCATTCAAATGATCTTTTGCACCTTGAGTTTTTAATTTGATAAGCCTTGACTAGCAGAAAGATTTTTCACTGTGTTTAAAGACATTTTCCTCCTCTTAACATGATTAAGTATAAGATATTTTGCCTTTGCCCTCTCCAAGTTGTGCTGGAAGCAGATGTTAATATTTTATACACAATTTTCCTTAACCCATAATTGGCAATAAAGACAAAATAATGTAATGTTTCGAGATTCCTCAGTATTAACTAATTAAACCAGCAGCAGGCCTCAAGCATGGGACAATGGCAAACTTTCAGATGAATTAATTTTATGGAAGACCAGCTGAGTAATTGGACTCCAATTACAGGCTGTTTAGCTCCCTCATCACCTTCACATATAATTAAATTCAATTGGTTGATACAGCTTCTATTTTTATGAGGGCACTTACAAGCTTTTTGAACCCCACTGTGACTTTGGATCTAGGCCAATCAATTATTACTCATTTCTCTTTCAAATGGAAATTCTCTAGATTAGTCATATCTTCTATAATGCACTGCTCGCATTTAAATGATTTGTCTATAGCATATTGCAGCTGAGAAGTGGACGAAGAGAAATGTTTATGGATTTTTTTTTCTACAAACAGTATATAGGATGTAACTGTATATTTGTCGTTGATTTTGATGAACGAATGCCACGTGCTTTTATGAACTCTCTTGAGAGATATGATGCTACATCTCTTGAGAGATATGATGATACACGGTGTATCATTATATTTGCAAATGCTATGCTTGTTCATGTTACAAATAATTACTGAAATCGCTCATTAGATCTAAAATTGTCTTTACTGGCATGTAAAAAGTAAGTCATTATGTATGGCTAGCTGCGAATCCCTTAGCAGTCCAGTTTTCCTTCTTCAATTCCTTTTCAAATTAAACTAAAACATCATTACTAATTAAAACAAAAAACTAAAAAACTAAAAAACCCTAAATTACTATTTATCTAGGGAAAAATTTAACAGCCTCTGATCCATAGGTTGTTAAATAGTTTGTCTAAAGAAATAAGAGGTATTTCTTTTTTGAGAATGCTAGAAATCTTTCTATCTTAAAGCACTTGGCTTTGAATTAGCCCGTATTTTCAACTGCAAACAGAATATGAATTAATAAGTACGCCTGTAGCATTTCGCCCATAACTAGTCTGTAAGATTAAACAAATGACTGGAACTGATATGGCACTTTTGCCTGTTCTTAGGTTATTGCTTCCAGTGTATTTATTTCCAAAGAGAGCAATATATCATCATTAATAAAAGAGGAAGCAGGGAAGCAATAGTGACATCAGTGATCTTTTCCAGCTCTACTGAGTGATCAATAAAGAAAAAGGCAGTGTCAAATATGAAATATTACTTTTCTTTAGACCTTTCAGTTAGGGAAATATCAAACCTATTTCTTCAATCCTTAAACTCTTGAATTTGAATACAAGCCATTAACTAGCTACGTAAAAAATGACATTGAGACATGCCAAATTACAACAAAGTCTCTATGAAACTGTGTTACTACTGATTGACTAGAAGAATAGAACATTAATGATTAATGGGTTTGTAATAAATACCAGAAAAGTAGTGTTCACTACCTTCTCTTTTGGGGTTTCATTTCCCACAAGAGCAGAAAACTCACCTTTAAAAACCACAGGAAGTTCTCCTCTTGGGCTTTTTTTTTCTCTTCCTCCCATAGAATTAAGATAGTATACATTAGAAGGTGGCTACTTCAGATCTTCACTGCTTGATTTTTTTCCTGATTACTCTGTAACAGAAAAAAGAAATCCATATCCTGAACAAAACCCCTCACCTTCTCTATAGGCACATAATAGAAAGGGAGAAAAAATACAATAAATAGATTCCTGAGGAAAATGCTTTTCATTGTTCTAAGTGTGACCATCATATTAGATGTTATCAAAATATTTTATTAATGATAGTTGTTTTTATTATTTTAGAATAAAAAAAAGGTGGTAGAAATATTAAAATCATGTAAAGACCAGGTTTGCCTTTTGTTTGTTTGTTTTGCTTGCTTGCTTGTTTTTTTTTCTGAATATCTAAGGAGCCACTTTAAAAGAAAGTAAGGAGTTCATGTATCAAATCAGTATTTTGATTTTTCCTTCAAGAATAAATGTTAAATTACTACCACTATTAATGTTGTAAGTAAAGGTAGAAAATGAATTTTTCATATCTGCCTCCTGCTTCAGGAGCATCGCAGGTGCTGTCATTCAGATTAAACAGGCTCTGATGATGTGTTTGGTGCCCCCACTCTAACATGTCTACCCTCCATTAATCTAGTTGGTCCCCTTGATGTCACCACAAGTTCATTAAGACTTTCTTTCTGCCAAGAAGACACAGCATTTATGCAATAAAGAGCATAACTAATAAGATAGTATGGACCACTGCACTTCTAGGAGAGAGAAGAAAATTAGTGGTGCTGTCACAGACCTAATATCAACTCACTTGAGGTGGCAGTCAGGAAAGAAAACTCTCTAGATATTATTTTTTTTTCCAAAGGCTAGATGCTTTAAATCACAGTATTCATTAGATTTAGTCATCCTTTCGTCGTTTTGCTTCATCAGACCTCTTGTTCCACATGTGTTTTGAAATATTTTTTTCTCCCTAGGTGGGTTAATGGAGATCAGAATGCACAATTGGCATTTCTTACAGAGACAAAGTCAGAATCGATTAAGTTTAGAAGACAAACGGCACAGAGGGAAGGAAAGGAAGGACCTCATTCAGGGTATAATTTTGCAGGATTTGTTTTTCGTAGGTGAACAGCCACCTTTTCATGGATTTATTTCTGAATAATGATGAGAATTAAAAAGAGAGTAAGTTGGTTCACCAGTACACTTGCTCAGGAAACATAAACCGGTATTAGAGGTTTAGTGAAAACACCACCAGTACCACGAAGAGAAAAAATGAAGACCAGGAGGAGCCTTTCCCACTGTTTTTAGAGGTGAATTTTCTGCCCTTTTGGGAAATAAAACCCAAAATGTTCATGATCTGGCTCTGGCAGATATTGACCAAACCATAACCTCATTATTATAACCTCCTCCTGCCATCCAGAGTTTTTTGTGTATCTTTTTTCCCCCTTTCTTTTCCTAACTCATGATTGAGAGCATATACTGCATTTTGAGTAACACCTTTAAATATAAGACAAAAAAGTCAAATCAGAAAGGCAAATTCCTTGCCTCCACATCTGGTTTCTTTAGAAGTTAACTGGCAGGCACATTGTTCCTGTAATAGTATTGCTGATCTTAAATGTTGACTCCCATTCTGCACGGTTTTGAACAATGCTAAATGAGGAAAACTTAATAAGATAATCAAAAAGTGACTGAAACATGCATAGTCTGTACATTTAGAAGCACAAAGCTTTCTGTTATTTAAATGAAAGGCACTTAGGTATGAGGCAAAAACCTCATAATTGAATAGCTTTTAAGTTTAATCCCTGCAATACAGTGTGTTGGCAATGCAGCATGTTGCTTCTGTGGCTTAGAAGACACTTTAACTCCTAACTGCTGATACCATCAGTGCTCCCCTCCAAAAACATTCCTCATATACAGTACAACAAAGAACAGTGTGTGCCCATGGCCTGAGCTTAACAAAGTGCATTGAGAAGGACGGCTTCCTGGGCAGAAAAGCACATCAATAACACAGTGGGAAGTGGCACCAGCAGAAGGTAAACATGGGTCAGTCAGGGAAAGCTTAGTAGGTGGTGGGGCACAGATTTTCACATACAATGAAGGGAATGACATCAGAGAGATTCATCTTTCTCTGTGCTTGAATTCTCAGTTATTAACTAAGGCATAACATCATACGGGACAACAAAGGCACAGAATCAGCCAGTTTTTGACTGCCTCACAGATGGCACTTAAATGTAGATTTCAGTGCTGCTGAGAGAATGACTGTGGCAATTTTGTTAGCTGAACCGTTCAGCTCAGGGAAAACAAAATAAAAAAAGTGATGCATTAATGTTCTGGTTAAGTAAATATTATTCAGACATGTAAGCCACTAGGTTTACCCAGTTCTCTGTCATTATTTATTAGGTACATGTGAATGGTGTGTAAGAGTTTCAAATTCCCAAGCATAATTTTTCTGTCAAGAACTGGCAAAAAAATAACAAAAAATAATTGTTCCATGTATGTAGCTGCTTATATTTTATAGCTGAGCAGGAATTTTTTTTTTTTTTATTATTTATTTCAGCTAGATTTAGCAAGAGATGAGTCTTCTATACAAAAGGGGCTTTTCTTTTCTGTGCCACATTAAAGTCTATTCATCTGTAACCCTTTTTATCTCTGACCTTTTTCCTAATAGGGAAATTGTTAAGGAATAGGGAAGAATTTAAATGCCACTCATATCAGACAGGAAGATGATTTTTACAAGCTGCTTTGATTATGAAGAGTGTTTATTTATGGAACTGTTCACAGATTTTAATGCACTATCTTGATTTTGATTAGTGCTTTATACTGCAATTTTTAATTTTGCTCACAAAATTTAGACAAGAGATTTCTGTACATGAAACTTTTTTGTACTTTTAAAACTTAAAAAGGTTTTGTAAATGCCATTGATTCTTTATTGCAGTGGTATCTAAACTTTTTTGACTATGCAACCATATCGAAAAAATTATGAGCATGCACCGCCAATATATTCCCATTTATGTTTTTCTTTATAATTTGTATAAAGTACTACTATACTAGCATATAATATACATTATAAGACGTGCATACAATTAGATATTAAAAATAATGAGATAAAGATGAAATAAAACCTGCTGTTTTTAAAAATATATTTTATTTAACAATGATCTCAAAAAAAATTCTTCCTGCACCCCAGTCAATTGTCTTGTGCACTCCACTGGGTGCACACACACCACTTTGGAGACAACTTCCTTATTAACAATTTATCATCTAATAATTATAAAAATCTAAAACTCACTGCAGAAGGAATATCTTAAAACAAAATATATAGAAGCTTTATTAATTTTATCCAAATTTAAGGTTTTTTTCCCAATTTTTGAAGCACTAATTTAGTGGAACTGCCTGCAGACCCTAATTGACTTCCCAATGAAACCTTTTTCCAAATTAGATATCCATAACTGCAAAAGGCTATGATTTTGCAGGAATGGAAGACTGACATGGAAGAAACGGTGAAGTACATGCTGGAAAATGTGTTACTTAATTCTCAGTTTTGTTATAATTCCAATAGTATAGTAAAAAGAGAAGTCAAAGTAGATTTCCAGGCCTAGATTGTAAATCTGAAATTAGGCCACCTGCATAAGAAATCTTAGCTATCTAGAATGTCAGTGAGTCAGTCTTTTGCTCAGACAAGCAGCCTATGCTTTTCCAAGTGCTTTCACTTATCAGAATAAATGAGTTTGTTTATCCAAAAGAGTTCAGGAAATTAACTAATTTATTTGATACGGATTTTCAGATGACCATAACCCAGTAGTGACACTGGAGATCTGAGGTATTTAATGAAGCAGACCAAAGGGTGACCTACTTCATGGAGGCTGTTATCCATTGTAGTGATGGCTTTTGCCAAGTGAGCAAAGTCCATGACTGAGTATGTTTGAAAAAGAGCTGCATTTATCAAAAGTTATCTTTAAAAAATAAGAATACAATCCTCTTGTTATTCATATTCATTTTGTATATCTATTAAGTATGTGTGGCTATTATTTGAACAAACAAGCCAAATCACTCCATACAGAGAGGGTGCAATGAGGAACCACCACAAAGAAAGCTCCTTGCTGAATTCATGGGCCTATGAGAACTGAGTTTTGCAGTTCAGAGCCCCATAAGATGGATGTGCCAATTTTCTATCCTCTGGAAATATTTTATTACACTGATTATTTGTTTTGTTTTGTTTTGTTTTTTTTTTCATATTTTTATTTTAAATATTCACAGCTGAAAAAGATGAAAACACTTAGAAGAAAAAAATAACACAAAAAGGCCTGGGGGAGGAAAGAATTTAAGCACCTAATAAGATTTTCCGAATTTGGAAACCTATATTGTTTATATAGTCAATGGAATTTTCCTAGAGTGATTTGGAGCATCTAAAGGTTAGAAACCGATCTCTGGAGGCTATAAATAAAGAGCCTAATTAAGGCACCCACACTGATATTGTTATCTCATATCAGTCTCTGCTCCTCTTTTAGGTTGACCGTTTTAAGTAGCTTTATAAAACCATTGATTTCTCATTTGTAAATAGTAAGTGGCTTTGAATATTTCATGGTTCATGGATGTTGAGAAAAACCAGCCAAGGGTAAGGAAGATCTGGGATTAACGATACAGTGCATTGCTTAAGGAAAATTAATGCAAAGAAAATGGTAATATCTTTCCTGAAGATATCTTGTTCTGATTACCTCCTCCGAGAATTGTATGAAAATATCTTTGTCAGTCATTACATTTCCATGCCTTCAAATCCAGGAGATGATTCAAAATTAGTTTGCTTTGGAAGTATTTTTTGTTATCTATTGTTTGAGAAATTATTTCAGATGTGAAAAGTAAGCAAAATAAAATGGCATTTTGCAGCATCTCAGAAGAAAAGAATCCTACAAAATTCAAGAAAAGGTGAAAACTTTTTATCTCAATGAGCTTCAGTAATATAAGAACTGATGGCTATTTAAACATACCAATGTCTGCAATTTTTACTTGAAATGTCTATGACAACAGCATGTAGGATACATTTATTTAGCAAGGACATAAAATGGAGACATGGAATTACCATCTTCATGAGATTCTGCATGAACTGCAATCAATCAGCAACAACAGGTCAAAGCTGCAGCATGTTCTCTTTGTCTGTGCAAAGATATACTTCTGTTGCTGTCACCTTAAACCTCTCTTCTCCGCCTATGGATTTATTTTATCCTTATATTTCATCTAGTCATTATCAGCATAAGATTTCTGCAGAATGGAAACTGCATTTTTTTTTAACTAAAAATCTGGATGCAGCCCTGAGGGCTAAATAGGGCCCCTAGTTATTCTTGTGATATATGCAAAAAGAAGAAAAGAACACCATGCTTTCTTCAAGGTTAAGCTGTAAGTTTCCACAGACATAATTTCACGTATAGGTGGGGACATTTTGGAATCTAATCATTTTACAAGACACAGAGGTGACTGTGGGAAACCCAGATTTCCATGCAGAAGCTCTGCCACTATTACTAGCATGACCACATTTCTGTCTCCTCAGGAAAGTACCTGGAATCAGTGGTATGAGGTGATTCTGTTTATCAAGAAAACCATACAACGTTCACGCAAAGGCACAGAAAAGTCCCACTGGCTACATAAAATGCTATTAAATAAAATATTTTATTTGTAATAAGTGGAAATATGACTTTATGAACTAACTAGCAACTTTGCCCAAGCAAAAAATACGACTGATTGAGGAAAAACATGTTAATAGATTTTTTCTTTTATCAACAAAAGAATAAGAAGGTTGTCCAGAAAAGTGTAAGCCAGTTGAAGGAAAATGCTGGATTTTTTCAATTTTATTTCCTCCACCTTTTTTCCTCTCTTCCTTTCCCACCTCCACCACAGGAACTTGCTCATGATAAGACTGCTCAGATACTTTTCAAAGAAAGAATTTTTATTTCTCAGTTTTGATAGAATATTGCAAAAAAATGGATTTAAAAACATCAAATACCCTTTTAAAATCTCATCTAACCTCTTCTCTGGCTACAAAGCTTTCATTTTAACTTGTGGGAACAGGTAGCAAAATCTGTTCAATGAAAGAAGATTATTGAGAACAGTCGAATCTAAATGTGGTTGCAAATGCTTGTGCAAAAATCAGACAGCACTGAATGAAGAGGTGATCAAATGAAGAGGTGAAAAATTTGTAAATGAAATTACTTTCACATAAAGTAATAAATAAAAATAATACTAACAATATATGTAGAATAAGAGACTCTACTTCTAATTGCAAAGACGTTCTGCGAGTCGTTGCAGATCTCTGAAACTGTCAGGAGTGGTCAGAAAAAGGCCTTGTAGAAATGCTAGAAGAATGGCAAGTATGATCAGCTATTTGAAGGAAGACTAAAAAGATTAAGACTTTTTGTTTAGACAAGAACAGCTGAGGAAAGGAAGCAATGCATTAATAGTTTCTTTTTAAAAAAATACGCCAGACATTATTCATGTGATGAAGAACCGAAATTTGGAACTCATTGGCACAAAGTGACACAAAGGATGTTAAGTACAGGCAGGTGTGGGTAGCGCAGTAGGAGTAGATAGACCCACTTGTCTGTACATTAAAATGGTGTGATACATATTCAATGTTCAGTAAAATATCCAAGTCTGCTACCTACCAGGGGCTGAACGAGTCAGTAGTTCTAGAATTTCCCTCTCTATTTTTCTTTCTTTCTTAATTGTTTGCTTGGTTTTTTTTTTTTTTTTTTTTTTTTTTTTTTTTTTTT
>VZTE01002663.1:64981-81373 GCA_013397775.1 Eulacestoma nigropectus | reverse complement strand
TTTTTGTTGTTTTTGTTGTTCTGTAGTTCTTTCCTTAGGTATTTCTAACTGATCAGTAACATCAGAGATATGGTGCCTGCATTGGGGGATCCTTGTTCTGATCAAGAATGTCTGTTTTTATCCTCTTTAGATTTTTGTGCATTTTATTTCGAATTTCTAAAAAAAAAAAAAATAAAAAAATCAGATAGAAATCAGATAAACATATGTAAAATATGGTTTTTTCTACATCATTTCAGCCTTAACTGCCTCTGCTATGCTTACAACAATGCTTAAGTTTATATTGACTCTCGGCATCTTATATTTTTTATTCAAACTTTTCTACTCAGACTAATTTCATAATCACTTTGATGTATAAATACAGATGTATGCATTTTGTACATAATGTGTATGTGTATGAATGTGTATGAATGTGGAATTTATGAAATACATGAATGTGTGTATGCAAAATAGATATGATTTTACTCAATGAAATATCTGTTTACTTGATAGATACAGGAGCAAAAAATTCCATAGATATCATGGTTAGTCAAAATAAACCTTAATATTTCAAAAGAAACTGAGTTTGAAAGGTGTTTGGCAGAAAATTAGAGTCATGTTTATGAATAAGAACTAAGCTGAGCTAAAAATTAATATTTAATGATAAAAAAAAATTAAAAATCCATGTGCCATTAATTGCATTACATTTCCATGGCAGACTTACTGATAGTTTGCATAAAGATTTCTAAAACTCCTTTTCTATGGAGCTCAAAAAACAAGCCAGAAATTCTCTGGATTCATCACAGCTTATCATATCACAGTTCCTTTCTGGAATCTGAAACATGGTTTGACTCTAATATTTGGTGTTAACATTTCAAATTTAGTGTTTTGGAAGAATCCAAACTAGTTTTATCTTCCAGTGCAACAATGCATTTGCATTGGAGTCTTTCAGAGCTACCACCCTCTCCAACAGTGGTTCATTTCAAAGAATGTAATTTTCAAAATGCTAATGCAATAATATTGTAGCTTTTCAGGAAGTGCTTTCCATTTAGAATATTTCTGGGACTCCTACAGTATTTTATTGCAGTAATTGCAGGTTAAGGCTGTGAGAGGAGGAGGGGAATACCCTATAGAGAGATAACATTTCACTAATAAAGAAAAATACTACAATATCTTTTCACAAAAAACTTTACCACAGGTGCGTTTTCTGTAAGAGAACATATACTTCCAAATTAAAACCATACTATTTTCTTGCATCCATAAAATTATACTTGTTAGTCTTGGCATCTATGACCCTAAAGAAAATATGCTTCTCAGAAATACTATAAAGTAGCTAGTGGTTCTGGAAAAAGTAAAACATCAAGGGAACTTTCAACTTAATATATATTGGCACCTCATGACATTTTAGTCAGTACTGCTTATTCAAGGAGGTAAGGAGATTTTGAAAGACCATTTAGGAAAAATCAGTCTGGTGGTGGATTTATAAACACAGTATATTATAACTGTCTGACAGAAAGATAGAAATAATATCCCTTTTGCCATCAAAGCTGCTCCAAGAAAGAGAAAAGGAACAATTCTGTCTGGGCATGGTCAGTTTAATTTTGACAAATTCTCAGAGCTCATCAGATTGCCAAATGACACTGAGAAAGAACAGATACATCCCCTTCTTACCCCTCCACTCCTTCCTTGGTTCCTTAACATATTGGACCTTTTCCATCAGTCAATTACACTGCAAAACATTGTTGTCATTGGCAATAGTCTCAAAGGGAAGGATTAAACAATTTGGGTTCAGAAGCACATTGCACTGTAAAAATAAGACTTCCATGCAGTTTTTGCCTTTCAATATTTAGGGTGCTCAGAGACCACTGGAGATTGAGCTCAATAATTTCATTCACTAATAAGAGGATATGGAGTCAGACCTAACTGGACAGACATCTGTTGCAACATCAGTTTGGAATTCTTTTTACATATTAAGCAGTTCAGGGGAAATAAAACTCATGGGTGTTGGGATCTAAAAGCTGAAATAACTACAAATAGGTTCCATCTTTTCTTTACCAGCTAAGTTTATCTCATGTGTTACTTTTTACTTTCTATACTTTGCATCTTGACTGTTATGGAGATGACAAAACTATCAGCTGGAATGAAGAATTAGTATTAACATTTTACCAGATATTGAATTATTAGTTATTAAATCAAAATGCATTTTCATTAGCAGAGATATTTCACCAAAGCAGTGTCATTTAGAGAAAAGCCCAATGTTCATGTGATGTTTTTTAAAACTCCTTTTTTCCTGGAAGACAAGGCAAATTGTTTCAGTTCATTTTAATTTGTTTTGCAAGCATTATCTTCCCACCGCTTTTACAGAAATAGGCAAAAAATTCTCTTGAAAACGTATTTGGAGTAGACACAAATATGAAAACATATTTTGCAACACTTTTTTTTTTAAGGTTTTACAAAACTATAAATAGCAACTGCATGTAACACTATTAGAAAATTCATGTATCGAGTTACATTTCCACAGACATTGTCACACAGTTGATTTTATGCCTTGTGTTAATCATTTTGCAACAATTTTACAACAATCCCTTTACAATCAATGTTTTCCAGAACTCTTATTCAGAAGTCCCCTCAAAGTTTCAGTTTATGTCTTTTAATCACAAGGACTCAATGATACAAAGATTTTAGGCCAGAGTTGAAACCTGGGAGGATCTTTAAGTTCAGATCAGATTTGCAAGAGACAGTCTCCTCTAGTTGTGCCAAAATTCCTCTCCCAGCAGTTGGATTGATTATGCCCTGCTGAATAAGAGGGTCTTTTTTTATTTCCAGGTCCATGAAAAGCAGCAGCAACATTTCAAAACCAGGGGAAAAAAGGACCAAAAAGAGGAAAAAAAGAAGGAAGCGTCTCAGTCAGATTTCATATTCAATGCTTCCGATATTTTTGCTTGTCTTTCATCATACATTATATAATTAAGTTATTTTTATTTACTCTTCTAGATTATTTTTAAAGAATAGACATGAAGGAGTAATAGGAATAGCTGCTAACAATTGAAAATCCAGGCCACAATGCATTAATCTCTAGAATGGTAACACCAAGTGAAATACATCTTCATTTTGCCTTGATAATATAAGAAACAAGTTCCTGTAAAGGAAGCTTTATAAACTGTGATCAAGACAAATAATAAAATAGAGAATTTGAAGAGGATCACCGAAATGACTTCTCTGTTGAGTAGTACTTGTCTTGTAGGTAATGGCATACTTTGAGATGTTTGAATATTGCTGTTTATTTAACTGTATTGCACTGTGGGGTTTTTTGGTTGGTTGTTTTGGTCTGGTTGTCAGTTTGGGATGTTTTATTTGTTTGTTTTCCTTAAAAGGAAGCAAAATATCTTTTCGAACTGCTCATTCATTTATATTCAGAGCCATTCTTTTCTGGATGTTTAGTCCAAAATTATTTTCAGAAGTTTGATCTGGAAACTTCTGCTAAAATTTTGTCTTGTATGAAAGACAATAAAGAAGATAAATGGGGAGAGGTTTGGTAAGGCAATATTGGTATACATTTTTACAATAATGTGTAGAATACTGCTAGCTTTTGCCTTAACGGAGGACAAAGATTTGAAATGCGTCATATTCCTTTTCTTTTTTTTTTTTAACAGAAACAGCTGCTATAATCAGAAAAAATAGAGTGCTTCTTGGCCACATAACCCCTTGTTCAGGGAATCAGACAAATACAATACACAATGGAACAAAAAAGATAATAGAATCTCATTCACTAAAGGATAGTCAGAGAGCATATTTTGTACTTGACTACAGAACATAATTACTGTAAATCAGGATCAATGTCCCATGGGATGTGATCTCCATTTAATATAATTTTTCTGATGTCATGCCTGTGCTATTACACTGAGAAAGCCATGTTGGTCTGGAGACCTACAGTTGCAATTGCCAAAAAGCCATAGGGAGGTAAGATCATGGTCAATATTACAGTGCAGTTACATTGGCGAAAAGGGATTTTTTTCTTTTTAATTTTCCCAACAGTTTGATTCCACTCCTTTAGGTTTTAGTAATTTTATTCTAGTATTGTCACTTGTGAAAAGGTTCTTTACTCCAATCTATGTTAGGACACAGCTGAAAAGATTGGATCAAATTCACTCCTGAGGCAACTCTGTGAATTTCAAAGGAGATAAATTGCGAGTGAGTTTGTCTAATGAATATTTGCTCAACACCAACGAACAAAAGTAAAATATTTCCACAATTATAGGTGCTATCTGTGAAAAGCTATTTGAATGATCCAGAAAAATCTTAACATATTTGAAAGAAAAAAACACATGTAACATATGCACACGTCCTTTCCAATGCCCCTATATTCTTTAATTTTTGCTTGCACTAACTTACATCAGACTTTAGTATTACTCTTGAAGCTTGAAGCTATGTTGCTCATTAATCAGGGTAAGAGCATGGCCCATGAGCACTGGACCATGAACTTCTCTATTACTTAATTCCTCCTTGCTTTTTGTCTGTCTTGGCCTGTGCTATCCAGGCACAGTATGGGAGAAAGCAAGGTCAAGCATTGTCCATGACAGCCTGTGTGGGCCAGACCACCCCACTCTGAGAGGAGAAGAGAGACCGTCTTCAGGACCAGAGAAAAGACAATCTTGTCCATTTTTTGTATTAGTACACATGTGATGTTTGTGGCCACAGAGAACCACACTGGGTAGAAGTTTGCTCATCATTAGCAAAGGTCAGTTTAGTGCTGTCATGATACCTTAAATTATTTTTAAAAAAATATTCTCTCATGTTCGCTGATGGACGTTATGAAAACTCCCTTAGGCTTTCTAGTTTGCCTTCTTTTTTCTTTCTTTTACAGAATTTTGATGGGCTATAAGCAAAGTTTGAGCTCACAGCTTCTTATTTGTCTTTCTGAGAGTGACTGCCCTTTGTTTAAAAAGGAATCTTAATTGATGATAGAAAACATACCTACGCTATGTTCGCTGTCTGTTCACACATAACTGTGTATGTCCTGGAGTAATGTAAATGACAGAACCTCCATTTCAGTAAAGTAATTACTGTTTTCACAGAGATTGGTAAATGTAAAACTCAGTACAAATGATAATAGTTATTGCTACTATTATTTGCTTCCAAAGCACACATGGTATATGTCCTTAGATACTTAGAGAGAAAGTTGTACTACGTGTTCAGATTAAGAAGCAAAATTTCCTTTTATCTCTCTCTTGACTATCTTAAATTCAGACCTCCATTAGTAGATATTTGCTGGTTGTATATGTGTTGGCTAAAAGGGGAAGATGGACAAAAATGTGGGTGGAATTAACATTCTACTTCTTGACTGATGTAACTGAGATAGTTTTGATCAACAAATCCCTGTATTCACTTTAAAAGAAATGAGAGGAAAAAAATATTGTCTCAGAAAAGTACTTTCTTCTTTCAGTTGATCTGCTACTTACATTGCTCATGAACTTTTCCTAAGAAATTTTGTTTGCTGTTTAAAAAAAAAAGTGTGAGCTTTGGTAAACACCTGTTATCCTTTATCTTTTCTTCTGTACAATTTTTTAGTTATTTTGATCATCTAATAGTTTGTCTAAATCAATTATCTAGTGGTGAGTGGAAATTCAGATAGGTAATGTATTTCAGGATTATATTTCTACTGTTCTGAAGGAAACAAATTATGTCTCTCAGATCTGGTCAATTAGGTACAAAGCTTTATTAAAAATTACTGCTACTGTGTACCAACAGGCTTTTCCTGTCTCTGCTATGTTGTTGCCTCTAATTTTGTGACGTTGATTTCAGCAATGCATGGGCCTTTTCACAAAATCATAGAACCACAAGTTAGAAAAGGTCCTTAAGGTCAACAAGTCCAAGTGTAAACCTCACACTGCCAAGTTCACCACTAAACCATGTCCCTAATTTTAATTTTATTTGTCCTGTTACCCTTTCTTGAGAGGCATACCTTCTAGAACAGTTGTCACAGAATCACAGAATAAGCTGAGTTGGAAGGGACTGACAAGGATCATTGAGTCCAGCTCCTGGCCCTGCTCAGGACAGCCCCAGGAATCACACCATGTGCCCAAAAGCATTGTCCAAACACTTCTTGAACTCTGTCAGGCTGGTGCTGTGACCACTTCTCTGGGGAGCCTCTTCCAGTGCCCAACCCCCCTCTGGGTGAAGATCCTTTTTCTAATATTCAACCTAAACCCCTCTGACACTACTTAAGATCATTCCCTTGGGTCCTGTCACTGATCACAAGAGAGATCAGTGCCTGCCCCTCCTGCACCCCTCTCAAGGGAGTTGTAACTGCAATGAGGCCTCCCCTCAGTCTCCTTTTCTCCAGGCTGAACAGACCAAGTGACCTCAGCTGCTCCTCACATGGCTTCCCCTCAAGGCCCTTCACCACCTTCATTGCCCTCCTTTGGAAACTCTCTAATAGTTTAATGTCTTTCTGGTATTGTGGCACCCAAAACTGCACACAATATTCCAGATGAGGCCACCCCAGTGCAGAGCAGAGCGGGACAATCCCCTCCCTTGCCCGGCCGGCGATGCTGTGCCTGATGCCCCCCAGGACGTGGGTGGCCCTCCTGGCTGCCAGGGCACTGCTGACTCATAACTTGTGTGCTACTGTCATGTACACAAAACAATGATATCAAAGCTGCTATTAAAGTTGTAGTTCTATGGAAGTAAAACTAGCAATAGCAATATTTTCATAATAAAATATGCTTAATCTTTTAATCTTGCATATAATCTATGAATTAATATTTTAAGTGCCTCACTAGAGAAAGTATTGCAGTAGTTTTATATTGATAGCACTGACAACCTCTCTCTCTCTCACTTCTTTTAATAATAAAGATAGTTAAAGATATATGTAACAACTGCTATAGAAATTCTGTAAAATTTAATCAGATTTGACACAAAACCCTATTGCTCTATTGCATAAAATGAAAATATAGATATGATGGTTTCAGCATGACCATGACACAGAGTTTTATACCTCTCTCTCACCCCAAATAAAAAGCTGTCAAATATCTTTCTGTGTCTGGGTGAGTCTCAGGCTCAAATGAGAGCAAGCTGGCCAAGTCTCATACAATTCAGATTTAAATGATTAGTGTGGGATGTGGAAAGCAACAGGAGGCTTTGGATGAGATTATATCATCTCCTCTGCTTTGAGTCTATGTGCCTGGTTTTTGTTCATGAAGTTCTTAACATAGGGATCTGATTAGATTTGCAGTTTCTTTGAGATGATCAAACAGTACAATAGTACTAACCCTTCTTGCTCCACCTGCATCTGGTTAAGAGCTTGTGTGATTTCCTCTCCGAGCAGAGTCCTTCTCTGGTGACTTAAAATTTTATTACCATAATGGTGGAGTACAGCAAAAATAGAAGGACACCTTAAATTCATGCTGAGGATACAAGTGACACAATACAGCTGCCCATCGGATAGAAAGGAGCAATTCATAGTAAGCACAGCGATGTTTGTATGTAAGGATATATATATATAGATATCTATCTATCTATCTATCTATCTATCTATCTATCTATCTATCTATATAGATGGCCATTTGACTCCTTTGTTGAATTCTGAGGTCAGTTTTGACTCAAAAAATCTCCAGCTAACCTGGCAATGATCCATATGGGACACATTCTTTCACAGTTCAAGGTGCAACCAAATCAAAGACAGAAGAATAGTCTGGAGTTCAAGGATATTTGTCCCTGGATTGCCCTGAAATAATCAGATATTTTACTTTTCAGTTTTGCAATATAAGGATTGCAATACATATTTGTAATCTAATGCACTTGTACTGATTTTGGCTGGGATAGAGTTAATTTTTTCCTAGGAACCTGTATGGTGTTATGTTTTGAATTTGTGATGAAAAGAGTGTTGATAACACAGGGATGTTTTAGCTGTTGCTGAGTGGCACTAACACAGAGTCAAGAGCTTTTCTGCCTCTCACTCCACCCCACTTGTGAGCAGGCTTGGGGTGCACAAGGAGCTGGGAAGGGGCACAGCTGGGACAGCCAATGCCAAATGGCCAAAGGATTTTGTTCTTCATCCCATACCAGATGGTGTCATGCTCAGCATGTAATACAGGGGAAAGAAGAAGTAAGGGGGGACACTTGGACATTTGTCTTCCCAAGTCACCATTATATGTGGTGGATCCCTGATTTCCTGGAGGTGGCTGAACACCTGTTTGTCCATAGGAAGTGAAAAATTAATTCCTTTTTTTGCTTTGCCTGTAGCTGTCTGAAAAAGCAGCTTTTGCTTTGCCTATTAAACTCTTTTTATTTCAACCCACAAGTTTTCTCAGTTGTACCCTTCTGATTCCCTTCCCATCCTGGCAGAGGGGAGTGAGTGAGAAGTTGAGGGGCTGAGCTGCTGACTGGGGTTAAAAAATGGCAGTAGTCTATGTATGATAGTAAATGTGTCACTTCTCTGTTTTTTTAAGTGTATTCACACTGTATTTTTTTAACCCATACTAACTTATTAATAGTAAATACAGCAGAATAAAATAAGGTCACTTATTTTTAATTTAATTTGCTTTTAGATCTGTGTGAAACTATTCTAAGTTTCCACATTATTGCCTTCCTCTACTTCCATTTATCTGTGTTTAATATTTGATTAAAATTGGAAAATGACAGAGTTTTTAATAATACCTCCATATCTGATACCAACAGATGAATCTACCCTTGAGTCAGGGGGACAAGGCAGAGGTAGGTCCTTCAAATGGTGAAACCCACCCACAAATTTAGGCAAATCTTGCCCCAATATTGTGAGTTTTACATTATATAAACACAAGCTTAAGAAAATAGATGATCCTTAAAGTAGAGTTAACTGAATTCAGAAATGTGCCTTAGGAGATGTCCCTTGCATACAGAGCAGTGCTTGTTTTATACTTACTCTTTGCACTCACAGATGTTAATTTTATTTCTGTGGAGTTTCTCTGTCTTAGGTAAGTAATATGTCTAGTTTTGTGCAGTATGAAGTCCAGTGATTGTGTCCTTTGACTAAGGGTCAGCTAAAATACAGATTGTTTTAATCGCTTGGTCTCCATATCGTAGCTAAACCATGGATCTATCTACTCTTCTGTTAATTTCTAAAATATAAAACCTGTTCCACTTGCAGTTTTGGAGCATCCCAACACCCAGTGCTTGCTGTGCACTCTCTGAAAATTATGTTACCTCAAGTGCTTACTCTGTATTGTTCATTCATTATACTGGAGACAAGTATGGATCTTCTATACCTGAGACAGGTCAGCAAGGAAACTGCAAGCACATTGAGAAATTTCAAGCACCTAGAAATATCCAGTATGAAGGCAACCTGTATCTTATGTCTCATTCTTCTATTGGATATGGCCTTAAATAAATTTTATTTACTTTGCTCACCAGTTCAATACAATTTCCAGCTCATCGTATTTTGTATTGTTGTTTTCAGTTCCGTGCTCATCTTATTAACAGCTGTGATGTTAAAATCATGTTTGGATTATATAATTTTATCTTTTAAAGGGATTATTTAAGACTTTTCAGGGGTTTATCTTTTATTTTTATTTATCATTTCATACAGAAAGCTAAACCAAACTTTTCTCCTTAGTAGAGCATAAAAATTGGGTCATTTTGCCATTTTCCCCACTGGTTATCAGCTGTGCAGTCACTAAGTCAGTTAGAGGATGTTACCTTAGCACTGAAAATTGCAATTTGGCAAAAAAAGTTAAGCATTGAAGGCTTTTGTGAGAATTGCCTTGGATAACAAAGTACTTTTGGAAGTTTTGACTAACTAAGCAGCAATATAATTACGTGGTCCTTACAGGAGGTATCCCAAGCAAACCACCCAAAATAGTAATGAATGCAGTAGTTTTATGGCTTTGTTTTGTTTTCGTTTTGGCTGGTTTTTATAGGGTTTTTTTTTGTGCAGAGAACAGACACCTGAGAACTGGCTGCAGATTTATTCAATTTAAAGAATAATGAGCATCATGTATCAGGTACTAGAAATAAGAAATGTGTTGCAGCTGGAAATATGAGTCTGTTAATTCACATAAGTATTGCTACTTAGATGAAGGGTTTTCTTTATGTCGGATAGAAAATGGTTTTGCTTTCATAATTTCTTGGCAAGGAGTCTAATTGTAATTGTTGCCAGATGGGTGGTCTCAGGTGAGTTTAAAATAGGCAGCCTTCAAGCAACACTTTAATATTCTGACCTTCTCATTGGGAAAATTTCACTTATAGGCCCTGTAGGAAGTTGGTTTCCACAAACAATATACTTGAGATAGAAGGAAACTCCTACCTCAGATTCTAGTAAGTTAGTAACACTAGAATTACTCAGCTTGCCTTAATAGCACTAAACTTCATTCACGTCTGCTACACTGAACTATTTAGAGTCATTTGCAAAACCAAATTTGTAATTGACTTCTTCCTGTAATCTGCCTGTCTAGCATAGCTGCAAAGCAGGAATTGCAGTGAACCCCTTAATTCTTTCTGCAGTGGATTGATACCAGTCAAAAATATCACATCCTTTAAATCTTACTAGCATAGGCAAGCTCACTTCCTAGACTTGTGGAATAGCTACATTTTCATGTGAAAAAGGTCATTCTTTAATTATTTTATGGAGCATAAGTTTCAAACGAACTAAAGCAACATTATCTACACATTTGAGCTACCTCAGATGTCTAACCAGCTGCCTGGCTACACAGACATTATGAATTCTTCCACACTAAATCGTAGTTCCAAGCATAGAATCTAGTTCTTTCTGACAGCTGGTGGATTTGTGACCTCCTTGGAATAGTTGGAGCTGTAAACCATTGAATGGATAAATGATGCATAACGGTAGTTTCCTCATCTGTGACAGATACAATAATGGCCTGGGCATATTTTTCAGGTAATATAAGTGAACACTTAGTCCATTCTTCCATCCCAGAAGTATTACTTTTTGGACTTTCATGCTAGAAGTGTCATGTACTCTCTGCTTTTAAAAAAACCTTAAAAATATATCTACAGTGGATATAGCAAAAAGTAGAAAACCTTATTTTTCTTCATGGTAATCTTATGATCATTATTATTTTTGGTTTTTCTCAGCATGTTACACATATTAATTATGTAATATCAGGCGACTAAAATTCCTTTAGAAATTTCTTTAAGAGGATCTCTCTTTTTCAAATTTTAAAATGTTTACTATGCTAACAATGTTTTGAACATTTTTATATTGTCACACTTAATTTATATGACAGACATATAAAGCCTTTTATCTATGACTGAAATATCTTCTGCTACTGTGAAAAGACCTAGTTGTATTGCCAAGTTTGGAACTAGGACTTAGACAGAGTTTTCAGTTTTCACTGTTTATTGCCTTTTATTTACTTGTTTTCATATAGCATTTCTCTTGAAGAATGCTTTTTTTTTGACATTAAATTGAAGGAGCTTTATAGGTTGAAGAAGTTTCATTTCTTTAGGCAACATAGAAAGACTTCCCAGTTACCAGACATAAATTCATGCCTGCTTCTGCCCTGACTCCATAAAGGGGCAAGGTCTTGATGTAGAACATCATCTTTTCCATACCTAAGGAAAGGAAATCCAGGAAAGGGATCTGGACAGATTTAGATAAAGTCTTGGCTGCCGTGGTATCCTTATTCAATGGTCTTAATCCTTACAGGTAGGTTTGACATAAATACGTTCTAATATTTGCTTTAAAATGGATGCTTATCTGCCAGCGACCTTATTTGTTGCATTTGGTACAAAGTGTAAGGACAAAAGATAGGTAGAAATTAATTTAACTTTAGTTTAAATGCCTGTTGACATTAAAGCCTGTCACACGGGGACTCTTTTACTAGCAGGAGATACCAAGAGGCATATAACCCCATGACGTTTTCCCTTCCTTGTCTGCATATAGAGGACAGCTGGGACAGTGACGTTTATAACATAACCAAAGGGGTCCTAGTTATTTAATAATTTAAAACTACTTTACATTAAAAGTGTAGTTTTTCTGCAGATCGGTCTATTCCAATTAAATTAGTTGTTTCAATGTACAATTTTATATGTTTTGGGTTTTTTTTTTTTAATATACATTGGACGAAAAAAGTAAAATTATTTTAAGAAATGAACATCTAACAGTAGAGAATGCTAAAGTGCTAAAAATCCTAGAATAGCATCATCTGCTGCTGTCTGTATTTAGGTAATGCCTAGGAATCCAAATAATGAGTTATGACCCTTCTCAGCTGTGTGGTGTGAAGTAGAGCTAAAGTATTTTCTTGCTCCAGTTGAGGTGACAGTCTTTGTACTGAATGCAGGATGAAAACAGAGCACTGCGAAGAGACCACGAGACAAACATTGCTTAGCAATATAGACTATGTTTTACTGCACCAATTGCTTAGGGGCTTTGGTTTCTTTTATGCATCATAGCCAATAACAGCTTTAGGAAGAGAATTGATGGTGGATTACAAGATAGCTCTAGGGGTCTTTTAAAGGAGATCCTCCCAGGCATGAAAGGCAGTATGAGAGTAAGCCTGAAATTGCTTGCTGCAAAATGTAGCAAGAGTGATGCAGGTACGCAGGCTTGGGCTCATGGAAAACAGAAGCGTAGGTATGTAGTGTGAGGATTGGCCATTAGGGTACCTGTTAATAAAGAAAAATAGTGTATATTTGATGAGATAGAAAAATCAGTGAAAGGGCATAAAGGGAGGAGAAGCGAGCTAGGAAAATATTCCTTACGGTAGCATTCTGAATAGATTTGACTGAGGCAAGATCATCTCTCAAAGCTGAAAAGAAAGACTTTCCAATAAGCAAGATATGAGATGATGAGAATCTTGGGAGAGATTTAACTGCATAGACAGAGAGGATTACGGTATCTTATAGCTATTATGCAGAATGAATCAACAAAAATTAGATGTAGCTGGGCTATGAGGCTCTGGAGAGCAGACTGAGTCAAAGATGATGCCTTGGTTATAGTCCTTGCTCTTATACTGAGCCTGATAGGTTCTTTATCATTAAATTTGTTGTTCATCGTAACTTTTAGAGTAACCGCGTAAAAATATTTCAGTAGAATAAGAAAAGGAAAAATGTCTTTTTCAAAGTATAAAGGGAGAATTGCCGAGAAGTGTGGAGGGACTAAGGGAAAACCCCCTAAAATACCTGCCCTAAGTAAAACATATAATCATCTTCCACCATTTGTGACAATAGAGTTCTGGGACAACTAAGGTAAAGGAAAAACATGAACAATAATTCAACTTCACAAGCTCAGTTCAGCAGTTCAGCACTGACTTTGAGATTTTGTTCTCTGTCATGTTCACTACCAGGAACGTTTTATTAATTCCCTGCTCACAGTGTGCCTACCCATCCCAAGCTGGGAAGCAGCTTACCTTTTCTCACTCACCAATTCACCTGGGTCTCTTAGACTCTGAAATATGCGGCATCATGTAGAAACTTCTGTGCTTGCTTTTTGCACTGACAGTTTGGAAAGCCTATGCCATAACCTGGTCACTGTAGGTCACTTTACTGGGAGGCTGACTGAAAGTTGTCATCTATAATGGTAAGACAATTCTAGCTGTGGACAAAAATGAATACAGGGTTTTTTTAGATATGAGCAAACTCTGACTTGTTTTTTACTTTTTTCCCAAGCCTTATCTATCTCAGTTTCACTTCCTACCTTTTACTTTTATGTTATCTATGCATCTAGTTCCTCATTAATTTAGGTTATCTTGCTAACATGTATCTTTACTCTCAGAGCCACGAATCTTCTTTCTCAGTGTGCACAAATGAAAAAGGAATCCTTTTTTGATCTAAATCTGGCAATGTCTACACCTACTTTTCAGACTAGGAAATTGTAAAACTCTATTGCTGCTTTGGATTACATCTCCCTTTATCTCTTAATATTACATTACATAAACTTAATTAAACTAGGAGATAAAATGTCTAGGTAGAACTTTCATAGGAATTTTATTTATTTACTCACAGAACTTTTCTAGGGAGAAAATACCTAGGTATAAGTGTGAAAAGACAGGTCATGTAACCATGTAAACCATGTACCAGGTATGCTTCCTTGGCCCAAAGGAAGTTTTGAATCCATAAAGTGATTCTCATCAGTAGATACCATTAAATGGGCAAGTGACCTTTTTGAGAAAAATAAAACAAAACTAACCCTCCCAAAACCTCATGAAAAACCACCTCCAAAAACCAAAAAAAAAATCCCAAATCATCGAAATCATGATACACAGTAACTCAAGCCCATTAACTGGTTTGATTTATTCATTTTGACAGTAATGGTGCATAGCTCTGCGTGCACAATATGATTCTAGATACTTACTTGATTTGTTTTTCTATCATTTTTCCCTTTTGCTTTCTGTTAGAAATCAGGTTATAAAGACTCACATATAAAAAAAGTTTTCAATCAAGTCAGCCAAAATATTAAAATAGCAATGAAAAATAAAAATCCTTTCAGATACATTAGAACCAGTGTGTATTGGTTTGTATCGTTTATTTGCTGCTTATTTAAAATATTCTCACGATGCTGCTTGTACTTACTCCTGAAAATAATGAACTGTTACATGGATTTTACATTCTGGCCCTCCCATGAGTGCTTTTAGCAAGCTCTGCCTTTTGAGCAACCTGTTTTAATGGAGATTGAAGCAGTGGAGAGAAGAAAGCAACAGAAAAGGTTACAAGTTAGGAAAAAAGGTTGTGATTAACTACCTTGACATTCACTACCACTTTGGTACTAGGTGGAGAAAAAATGTTTCCTATGAAACAGCTGCAGCACTTAGAGCTGTTCATATTTGTTGTAAGCTATTCATCTTCACTTTTTGTTTTTTATCTACTATTTTTATATTGAATACTATAATGCTAAATATAATTCATAATAATGTACTAATATTTTAAAGAGAAATAATCTTTTTTCTAAAGTTCTTTGAGTTGAGAGCCATTCCTTCACCTTTTTTTAATTCTGTTTTTTACTATTCCAAATCTATATTCACTCCAAATAAACTTTACAAAGGGTAATTTCTCATTTTCATATACTGTGGATAGGGAAAATGACTTATTATTAAATGTAATTTACAAAATAACCATACAGGTAAATACTAAGGTAACTGTCGTGGTGTAAACTTATGAAAAGTCTGTGATTTAAGTCACATGGTTTAAATAGAGTGGCATTCAACTTCAAGCTGTAAGGGAGGAACTGCTTTTTACAGATGTGAATCTAAACTTGCAATCTTAATTAGCCATATTTAGCACTCAACAGTCAAACAAAATTGGACTAAAATTAAGTATTTGACTAGTTTTTAACAGGAAAATTTAGGGGACACTAAGTTCTGTCATTGCTGAAGATATTCATTAACCACCAGTACCCACATTGTTGGAGGATGGAATTTTCTCATACTACCTGAATAACTTTACAGACAAAAGTATTAATAGAAGGAAGAGCTAAAACTGGTATTTCTCTTTCTAACAATATGTTACTGTAATACTAAATAATGTCTCATTTCCTTCTCTATATCTCCCCAATGAGGATTTACATATTCAGTACTCATGCTTATACACACCATACAAAATTAAGATCACCTTCACAGGACATATAACTGTTCTGTAAACTACACTGTCCCTTTTACCAGATCTCTTTGCCACCACTTCAACTGTTACCTTTCCCTTTATTCTTACTAAGCAAAGAAATTATTTCTACTTCAGAAACCTGAAAACATTTGTTTTCTATATGGTGGTGGGTTGATCCCATCAGGCACCTAAAAATCACATGACCAACTGCTTGCTCCCCTCTGCTCCAGCTGGACAAAGCAGCGAGCAGGAAGAGTAAAACTGAAATAATACTGGGTCTTTGTGAATACAGTTTAAAGGGTGGAGGAACGAGGGAAAAAACCCAAACAAGCAAGTGATGCAAAGGTAATCCCTCACCACTTCCCACAAGTATGCCTCGCTACTCTCTGGGCAATGACTGTCTCCCCACAGTTTTTAATGATGAGCATAAATAATATTACGTTGCTTGGAATATCGTTTTGGTCAGTTTGAGTCAGCTGCTAAGGTTGTGTCACTTCCCAACTTCTTTTGCAGCCTCAGCCTACTCATTGCAGAGAGCAGATTGGAGAAAAAAAAATGAACCAAAACAAAACTCCAAAAAACTTAGTGTTGTACAAGCAATGCTCAGAAATAGCCACAACACTCTTTTCATCAACAGTGCTTTAGTAAGAAATCCAAAACACAGTACTATACTGGTTGCTATGAAGAAAACTAACTCCAACCCAGCCAGACTCATAAAGTGAATATATTTAGAAATATATTTAAGTTATATATATTTAAGTTCAGTCATATCACCTGAACAAGTGAGAGACACATATTTAAGTATTTCCCTTTCTTTTGTCTGACCTTTTCCCTTTCTGCTTTCCTTGCCCCCCACTCCTTTCCCTTACCCCTTCCCTCCCCTCC
>VZTE01002663.1:0-63904 GCA_013397775.1 Eulacestoma nigropectus | reverse complement strand
CTCCTCTCCCCTCCGAACCTCTCCTCTCCTCTCCTCTCCTCTCCTCTCCGAACCTCTCCGAACCTCTCCGAACCTCTCCGAACCTCTCCTCTCCGAACCTCTCCTCTCCGAACCTCTCCTTTCTCCTTCCCGTCCCATGACATTGTCAGATCAGGATGAGTGGTACAGTAGATGCTCTGTACAACTTGTCAGTGTGTTATTTCTACCCTTACATTTGCTGCAGAACTTCTACCAAATTCAAGAAGCAGAAAATTTGTCTGTGGGTGATTACGTGTATTATGGGAATGTTGTCGTTTTGTTTGTTTGTTTGTTTTTTCAGCATGCTTTCTCTCTCCTGTAGGAGATAAAGTGAAGCAAGTACTGGGGAGATGAATCATGACCGTGTATTAAAATTTCCACTTTTTCTGTCTATCAAGAAAGGGTAGTCCTTCAGGAGCCATAAAATAATCATTAAAACATCATTCTGAAGAACTGAGTCTCAGTGCTTGACACTGTTTCTCTAATGGCATTTCACCTTTCATTTCTATTCAACTGAAAGCATTTCCTGCAGTAAAACAAACTGTGATACTGATGAACACTGACATTTGCTAACAGTATCAAGTAGTAAAACAAAGGCTGAGAGTATAATAGACCCAACAGGAGACTACTCACAGATTAGAAGAGAAAGAATATCAACAGCTCTTAATTGTCAATTCAGCCTGCTAATCTTGGATTTAAAAAAAAAAGTTAAAATCGGTTTATTATTATTTTCTTTACAAGTTAGCATCTCCGGCCAAAAAAAGAGCCAGAACAAGAGTGGCAGAAGTAGCTTGGGAATTGTAAGACAAAGAGAATACAAGGCCAAGGGACAGGAAACAATAGCAAGAAAGACAGCTCAGTTTTAAGAAGTCCTTGATTTGTTACCTGTTTTAAACTGTGGGCTGTGCTGTAAAACCAATCATAAGTAAACTACAGATTTTAAATTGAAAAACAAATAAAACTCTGAATATGTATGGAAGAAAAATTAATTTCTTTTTAATTAAAATACTGAAGTTAATTTTCCTGATCTATGCCAAGTCCTTATTTTTTTGTTTGTTAACAAAAGGTGAGTAGAGAATTTAGTTGAGCTGTGTAAAAAATTGGACAGCAACTAGTAAGTATAGAGTACCTATGACTCTTTCAGGTCTCAAGCTTGTTTTGTACTCATAAATGTTGACTTCAGCATTCTTTGGAATCAATTTAAAGTTAAAAATATGGCTTCTGCATATCACTTTATACAAAAACTTTAATTTTTGAGCAACTAATAGATGTTGACTCTATTTACAATAATAAATAAATGTGCTCCAAAAGTCTTTTTGTGGCCATGTGTGTGCAAGTACAGTAACACAAAACAGAACACATCTATGTGGAATTGAATATTTTCTTTGAAATGTCAATGACTTTTTTAATGCACAAAGTCATATTAAAAAACTCATGTGTGAAGCATTAAAAAAACCCAAACAGAAATGAATAAATGGAAACATGCAAAAGAATGTCTTAGAGATACAAATATCTGTTATAGAAAATCGAAGGAAAAATATTACAGTGTGTTTTAAGTTTCCGTTCTTCTGGCTTCTCAAACTCAGCTCTCAATTTTCTCTATTATGATATTATATCCAAGGATAAAGTGAATCTCTATTCAAGGAGGGATACTCTTAAGTTTTATCTTTGTATTATGTTGCATTCTAATTTCTTTTTTAAAAAAAGATTTAGTGTGCTTCTAAGATTGCTGCATAAATAAATGGAAATAAGTATGCACACAGAGACATTTTCCCTAATACTTCTCTTGAAGGAAATTTAGGTGTGAAAAAGTAAAAAGTCAATTTGAAAAACTGACTGGAGGAAACCTTTTCACCTGAAATGAAACTGTGCTGCTGTAGAGATAGTATGTGAAGATATAGCGCAGGGGACTAAGATTATGTTGAGCTAGAGGTATGATAAGGAAGAGCATGTGGGAGAAAAGACACAAAAAGAGAAAGCAGAGATAATATGCATCAAGAAAAAAAGTAGTTGTGCAGTGATAAGTGTGAAGGCAAGAGATCTCCCTGTGGGATGGAGAGGTGAGAAAAGAAAAGAAAAAAACAACTAGAAAGACAAAGAACAAATTGACTCAGAATGTGTAGTCCCCAGCTCCCTCTACCACAAGTGGAGAAAGGTGGGATCATTGAGTGAGACAGACACTTACTGAACCTACGCCTGCCTCATGTGAGATGGCAGCTACTCGTCTCTGCTGACTGTTGGGATGTGATGAGTAATGCATACCTCAGAATCTAGAGGAGTTATCATTCCAACGTAGCCTGTTAACCATAGCCAAGGAATGGTGTTAAATCCACTCATGTAGGAAAAATGGATACTGATTTTGTCATTTATTATTTCAGAATATACATTCTTCATTATTCAGATGATAAACAATCATGGGAGGAGTCAGTAAAATCCTTTACATAATAATTAAATCTTTGGGAGACTTTTACGTCAAATATGTTCATCAGAGTTTCTTCTTCGATATACTCTGAATATAGATGCTAGGGAGTAATTATTTAATTAGGAATACTGGTGATCTTTTGCAGTGGAAGATAAAAGTGCACTTCTAGTCTAATGATCTTGAATATTTCAAAAAGCAGCATATTACACTGACCCACAATTTCAACTTTCTGATCAGTTAAACTTAGCAGTCAATTTATTCCACGATTTCAACTTTCTGATCAGTTAAACTTAGCAGTCAATTCCATTTAGTCAGATGGCACTAGTACAGTATGTTCTTTTCTTTTGTCTTTAATCTTTTGTCTTTTATTTTTCAGCTGCTCTTTCTGTTAGAAAGAGGAAGCAATTGACTAGTTGCTGCAGTATCTCCATTAGGATTGGACAAGGACCTCAGTGTTCTCTTGCAATAATTTACAATTAAGCCTTCAGGACTCAATGAATTTACATACTGGACATCATAAAGAATTCACGTGCATATGCCTATATACAGTCTGATTTCTTTGTGAAAATGGACTGACTGAAGCAAAACACAATTGCCTCTTGCAACAATGTTTCTCTGCATCTCCTTCACCCCATGCCCTGGTCATTCTTTATTGAAAACAAACCAGTACTTCGTAGATGACAGGCATTTTTGTTTAATTAGTGGTGCTCACCATTTCAATATACCATATTATTTGGAAAGGTAACTAAAATGTGTGCTTGCATAAGCAGTGCCCACATGTAATTATTAGAGGTATTTACACCCTCAGGTTCCGCAAAGGCGTTTAAGAACACAGTTCAGTCAAACAAAAGGAGTACAAATTGCTGTAAGAAGGGTTTTTATATCAAATTTGTACCTTATTTGTACATTCAGACTGCAGACTTGTAGCAGGAGAATTGTCATTACATTGAAATTTGTACCTCACTAATCTTCACCATCACAAGACCTCTGTGATTTCAATTTTCAGTGAAAATCCTATCATTTCTACCACATAAACAAGCCTTTAATGTGTAGAAGGTCTCCTTCCTCCTATAATTATAAATTCATATGTTGTGAATGTTGGATGTAATATTTTCCATTGTTAGATACTTGCACATTTTGGAAAATGAATGGAAGTCGTTTGGGTTAAGTAAACTCAGCCTTTTTTCCTGTTGTTTTGCTTCTGTTCTCCCATCCAAGGAGCAGCAGTGCACATGTCATAATGGAGTGGGGAGACCTTGAAGAGCCCTGCTATTAAACAGTGCATTAAGCAAAACCTCTTCAGACAGTCCATTCCGAGGAGAGGTCTGCTCCATACAAACAAAGCTCTTGAGATGCACTTTGTTGTGTTCTTACTATTCAGAAAAGCGCTATTATCCTCTGCCTGTGGCTCTGTGCACGATATTTCAATTGGTTCCATTTCATTGGTTTTACAGGGAACAATAAAAGAGGCCTCTTGTTCCTGGCCATCCAGCATGGGAATAGACCATGCTGAATCTCTATCATCAAGCATTTAAAAGCCTCGTAAAATATTTAATGTATTTGTTCCTTTTAGAAGTCATAGACAAACAGCCTTGTTCCATGAAACCAAAATTTTTTTTTTTAATTACAGCAGTACTAGTCATTTACTACAAACCTAACCAAAAGTTTTTAGGAATTAGTGCACTTAAAATTACATATAAAACAGCAGAGGAAAATATCAGTGATATTTTCTCAAAGCTGTTTGTGTTGCAAGCATCAGCAGCTGCTTTCTGACTAACTTGAGAAATTAGGAAAATAAGTCCCTTGGTCTCTTTTCAATGAAAGCTGTCTTAACAGTAAAGAAAGAGCTCTGTTGTGTAGTGTTAGCACTCTTGCTACTTTCAGATGTAATTCGAAAAGAAATTATTCTCATTAGTATGATGCAAAATCATACAAGAGCAGTTTTATTTTATAATTCCAGTGCATTTCAGATTTCCTTATGGTCATTAGGTTGACAATCTCCAGATATGCTGCATTCTGTTTGGAAAGAGATGTCAAGGGAAAGCTCAGGTGATGAGGTCTGGTTTTGGTACTCAAAATGTCCTCAGTGCAATGCGAGGTGCATCTGGACAAGCACACATTTACAGCCTGGGGTGATGGGGCAACACTGACCTCTGCAGTGTTGGCTGACTTGCTTCCTCCCACAGCTGGAGGCTGAGATTTTTCAGCAGCCTTCCTGCCAGACACATGGTGCTCTCTCAGCATGGGGAGGCACTGGAACTGCTTAAGAGCCACATGCTGCTCAAAAGACGCTTGCTGACTATCTTGCTTCAATGATAATCTATATTTAGCTTCACATGTAACGTGTCCAGTCAGGAGGAAGTCTCTGTGTCTTGCTTTTGTTTTATAGACTTTTCTGCTTTTTAATGAGGAAAGGAAGTACCTTTTTAAGAGCAAGTACCCTCTTAAAAAGAAAAAGAGTGAGACAGAGAGAGAAGAAGAAAGCTGTGCCTTCTTCTTTCCCACAGTATTATCTATGTAAACTGCTACATGTTAGAACAGGTTTCTATGGCTATGTGAGATTGTTTTATTCAGTTATTAGTATCATTGTTTTATTCAGTTATTAGTAAATTATGGTACATAAATATCAAATGCATTCTCTAGTTTCATGTAATTACATGGTAACAGTTATACTGTTGCAGAACACATAATTATTTTTGGCTCTCAACAAAAGTGCGGGCTGGGCAGTTTTCACTGAGGTCTGCTAAATGCAGCATATAAGTTAACTGCCTGAACTTGTAATTATCAAGTTGCAACTTTTTTTTTTTTTTTTTTTTGGTAAATCCATGTGGCCATTAACAATGAAAAAATCTCAGTTTATTTTGCAAAATCTTAATTTTCAATTTGCCTTCAATCTCAAACTGTTCTGTAAAAATCCCATTCAGTAAACTAGCAACAGTCTTTTCTCTAACAAGTCCAGTCACATCAAAACTGTTCCAATGTCCTGAGTTCTTGGCATGTGTCCAGTGACAGGCCAAAGCGAAGTATGAGATATATGGAATACATTGTTTGAGGAGCAGGATTGTGTTTCAGCCTTTATTTTTTCTGCCATGGCCTCCTTCTGACAGAGCAAAGTGGTTAACCTGCCATTTTTCACAACTTCAATTAACCCCAACAGGATGTGTCTCTTTAGAGATCCAGCAAAGGGCTGTATTTTAATTTGTAAAGTGACAATTTTTTTGTCATGTGGGAGGTGATCAGGGTTAATTACTACTAGCAGCCGAACAGGTTGTGTTAGAAATATGTAAGGTGCTTATGGTATATGTGTAGCTCTTTAAACATTATTCTTCACACTGCGGGGTGTGAGCACAGATCTTAGGTAAAGAGTGCTATTCTGGACCAGCACTTCTGTAGGACCAAGCAGCCTCCCAGCCTCTGCTGCTGATAACTGGGTTAGTCTCTTACATGCTCATGTTTGTCTTCAGATTGTGCTTGCAGAGCCACAGGACTGTTACTTTCCTATTTTTCACTGAACTTTTCTTATCAGGAAGAACCTTATGAATAAAGCAACCTGGGTAAGCTCATCAGCGGATAAAGGCCAAAGGGAAGGATTTATCCATCTAGATTTAGATGCATATACCCAAAATAGATATCCTCAGCTCTCTAAATTTATAGTCCAGAGATGAGAAGGAAAAAACCAAAAAAAAATTCAAGGGTGTGTGGAGTTCTCCAAATTAGTTCTGATGGATTATCCTCTTAAGCATGTCCTTTTGTTCCCTGACTGTTAAGGAAACTTTGGATGACCGGCTCAGGCATAGGCATTGTCTCTGTGATTTAGAAGGGACAGAATTCCATCAGTGGAATAGATGTGCATTCTCTTCCCATGCAGAAGAATTATTACTGATGCTGACTTTGGAAACACGAAGTTATAATATGTATGAGAAATACTGCTGATAGCAATACTCTTACCCAGAGATCTTACAGAACTGAACTAAAATCCTGATTGCTCCTACTATGGTGATTTTTCTCAATCATTGGTCACATATCCCACCATCTCAATCCCCCCTTTCCCCCCCAAAAAAAAATCCCACCAGTTAAATTAAAACCCCTAACAAGAAAAGGAAGTAACTCAGTGAATTTTGTTAAATGTTACAATGCTGACTGATCAAAATAATATCAAATTCTTACGTATGTTAAAAATAAACTTTTCTTTCCTTGTGGAGCCATTATAATTGACCACAAGAATAAATTGACCCAGCCTAAGCTTTAAAGTGAATAAGGAATCTGTAAGTGGTTTTTTGTGAAACTGGAAGGACTAAACCCTAAGATAGTCAAAACATGAGGATAGGTCCTCAAAAAAAAAAAAAAGTTAACTTTTGCTTGAAAATTAATGTGTTTCTATGTATGAGTGTAGTTTTCTATGTCTGTCTACATCTATCTGTATGCATAATTTGGTTGATTCTGTATAGAAAAACCTATACAGACTTAAAAAATGTAGTTTTGCAGTCATAGAACCCCTGGCTTTACATCGTTGGTTAACTTTCACATGAAAATAGTATATGATGCCTCTAAACATGACCATTATCCCCACCTTCATTGTAGAGAGTATTTTGCATAATAATCAATCCCTAACAGACAAAGGCCATCTTGTAACTTCATTATGCTAAATACAGTGGTTGCCCAGACACTCACAGCTACCATGGGAATAGATCTTTCCATTTTAAAAGAACAGAGCAACCCTCCACTCCTTAAAAAATAAAATAAATTAAAAAAAAAAAGTCTGACGTTGTAGAGCTAGTAAGAGTTAAGTGTTTTGGTTGGTTTTTTTTCTATTTTCTTTGTCGTAATAATTAGTTCTGCTCTTCAAAGTACAAGCAAAAAAAGAGAAGTAGTTATATAGAAATATTATCTGGTTTCAAAAAATAGTTTTATTTGTATACCTATCATAGATATGTCTGGAACACTTAATTTCTATATTTAGTAGGCCAGAATAAGACTCGGCATGTTGATATTTCTAAAAGATGGTTTTAAGTACAAGAAAAAAGACAGTTAAAGAAGTAAAATAGGTGTTATCTCTTATTTTGCCTGGCTCCACAAAAAAGACTTTTGCTTAACTCTGAGAAAAAGAAATGAGCGGACTTTTATACTGAGTTGTTTGACCCACATACCATGGAAACCATTTGCTCTTCTGTCTCAAAGAGGATAATACAGCTAACTCTGGAGACATACAAGGATAGCCTCTTCCTCCTGACACATCCCAGAAATGCCTCAAGCAGGACTCAAGGTATGGCTAGAAGTAATCAAAGAGGATTGGTGGGTTTTGAATCATTGTGTGAATGCCTGAAGCAGGTCACCTTCTTTCCTGAGCTGTGAAGTGGTTAGGGCAAGCTGATACTTCTGAATTCAATGAGCACAGCAACACTGATGAAAATCTGAGTACTCAGATTAGACTTATTCAGAGGAAGCTATCATTTTTAACAGATGAAATAAATAAAACGAAGATGTAAACTGATCCAAACAGCAGAAGAACAGTTATGGTTGTAAAAGAAAAAGCCAGTATTTCTCACAGAAAGAAGTGGAATGTGCTGTTAATTTAGTCAAGTTCTAATCGAAAGCTCTGGAAGTCAAGGATTTAGCATGGCAATGAGAAATCATATCTCTCTACAATGCTGTATATACAGTAAATAAATCCTTGAGAAATACATGAGGAATGCCTGGTCTAAAGGCTTTGAACTGAATCTGTATTACTCCTTAACAAAGCTATCCAGTCAGCCTGTTGGTCTGTCTGTCCTGTTGTTCTCATTATGTCATATGGTCTGTGAACTAAATTTCCAAACTCCTGAGCAGTGATGTGTAAAGATATATATCTAATCTAAGGCATATCAGGTACAGACCAGATTCACCAGGACACTCTTGCTGCTTTGTGTCATGATGGCAGCAAAAAGCAACTGCAAATCCAACCAGTGCAGAGAACTTACAGCTGCTTCGCTGTGTCAGAGAGATGCAAAACAGCAACAGCTCACTGATGGATCCTTCATATAATCTCCAAATAAAATTTGCTATCATAAATATAATGGTTTAAGGTAATCTTTTGAAAAATTCCATGGCCTCAAAAGGGAAATTATATATATAAATGAGGCTGCTGTTTCTGTTATGACCATTTACACATGAAAATTCTTTGGAGAATGTCAAATAAAAAAAAGTGCTATATAGCATAGTCAATCTCATAGCAATTTTGAGGTTGCACTGAGACTTACAGATGAAATGAGAATGAAAATAATTATAATTTGAATGAAGTTTTATGGAGACTTCCTCTGACAAAATAAAGTTACAAAGGGCAGAGGAAGGGGAAAAAGATAATTCTATTTTTCTAAAAAATACAAACACGTTTACAATTTTGAAAATATGTCCTTTGCAATTACACTTTTTGTTTTCCAAATAACATCAAAACCAAACTAAACGAAAATATAACTTACAAAGAAAACATAGAGGAAATATTAAAAAAGCTCATAAAAAGACATTTCTCTGCATTATAGTGTGTCTTATTTACTGATCGTAGATGCACATGAATGTTCTTTTCCCTCCTCTCTGCATTTTATGATTTAGATTGACATTTTGGAAACATGAATTTTCTGACACTTCTCTTGTGGCACTTTTTATGAGTATACTGTCTCATAAATTTGTGCTCGTGTTGAAGGTGGTACCTCATGACTATGCTCAGATTTTACAGTTATGTGTGACAGCAACAAATGATTGATTCAGAAGAAGGTCTTGGTTCAGAGTTAGAATATTGTTTTTCATATCTTATTTCTCATTAAGCATTGAAACTATTTTAGTACTTACATCTAAGTAACCATATGGATAATGTCCATAATTTTGTGGTGATAACTTATTTATCAGACTCTCCATTGGAAATTAGAAACATTTAGAGAATTCTTTACAGACAGAAAACACAGCTGTGTATCTTTAGACTCTGTACCTGTGTTAAAGAGTATGCATCAGACCATTCCAGTCCATATTTTTGCTAACTTTTCCCAACTAAAGACTGTAAAATACCATGGTAGACATATAATTTTGGTTTAAAATACTTACTGATCAAGTTTTGAGTCTCAATACAGTAACGAATATGGTATAGTTACGTTTTACAATTAATAAAAACGAACAAAATCCCCCCACCAAATCCACAACTTTAAAAAAAGTTAACACTTGTTCTTATTTCATTAATATATTTTATTTGTAAGAATTCAATAGATGTGTTACTGTCCAGCCTTAGGTGCAAAAACACAATTAAGACTATCACAACTTTTAACATTGTCTTAAAAGAAGAAAACTATTGGGTTTTTGAATGGATTTTCTAAACAGCTAGAGTTCAACAAGGCTTGGACATCCATGCAGGCGTAGAGGAATTCCAGGAGAGAACAGGTGGGTTTCTCTGATAAAGCTGATCTTAGATATCCCTCAAATATACATCACTCAGCTCAGCTTGCCATGTCCAGTCTGTCTGAAGAAAGAAGTTAAGTGGAAACAGAATGAAGGTACAGCTAAGACTTCTGGGTATTAATCCTTCCTGTAGCACATTCACACTACTTGCTGCAAAACTTCAGCATGGGACTGCTTTCTCTTTCACCATCCTTTATTCATCTACTGCTCTTCCTAAAAGCTGCACCAGAAAGAGAAATTAGGCAGACTCTGGTGGAGGATCCAGAAGTCTGTAAGTTACATTGCCTATTCTGGGTTCCCAGTGAGTCAGAACAACTTTACTTCAGTTGTGGAGAGATCACCTGCAAAGCCATCAGAATGCTCTATTTCTTTACCATCTATGAATCCAGAGTATATATTCATGGAAACTGGTGAATAGTCCCAAGGCTCATAATTTTCTTGGTTTTACATAGGTTTGTAATCTCCTGATCTGTCAGAAGCAAGCCATAAAGTAATGTTTGATGGCAATCTGTGAGCAGAAACAAGAGACTTCTTTCATTTTCTTTCCCAAGTAACATGGCAGTCACCTCTAAGATTTCTTCACAAAAGAATGTTCTGGTTGATATAATTCTGGATTACACTCAATGTATCACAATCTGCCAGCAGAAAAATATAAAGACTTGCTATTTTTTGAACATTTTCAAGAAAAGAAGAATGAAAAATAATATTGTGAAAGTTAAGTGACCTTAATAAATGCAAACAAGGATATATTAAAATTCAAAGATGAAGAGCCGCATAAATTTGTGGATATTTGATCTGCAATGAAGTCTGTGCTTCTGTTGCTGTATAGAAATTACAGCCTTTTTTCCAGTGTGAGAAGTATTTAGTTTAGCAAAAATGATGCTTTCAAAAAAGTCATAAAAGATCTATAGAAAACTAAATTCCACTTCTTCAGAATAAGAACTGTGATGATCCAAGCAATATACCTTATAATAACTTTTAACTCCATTCTCCTTAGTTAAGCACGTAAATATTTACAGGATCAAATCTGCAAGATTTTCCTTTAAGTATTTTTTGTCATTTCGGGATATGAAAATGTTGAGTGCAAATTAATACATGCCTTTACAGATGGATAAAGATGTGAAAGGTATTTGTTTTTCTATACCTGGTTCATACAGTGAAACTAGTTAGTTTGATCAAAATTTTTGCACCTTCATTGTCTTATTTATATCAGAGCTTCCTTAAGAATATGGTAATACTTGTGAATGAAAAAGGACAATTATTTTATAAAGATATTCAAAATGCGGACACAGTTGTAGCTTAATTTGTTGAAATGCAGTTGGGCAGTATAAAAATAATTCACATTAGCATCCAGCTGTCACTGATAAAAATGTCTGAATAATCATTCCCTGGGCTCAGTTTCATAATGCTATAATAATTAACACAAAAGAACTTCAAAACAAATGCAATTGTGCTACACTTATTAGCAGGAGGCCATTGTGTGTATTCTCAGGAGTTTTATTTGAATACTATTAGTGTATCCATATCCATGACGCCTCTCACTGGGATAAAAAATCTCTCCCCCTGAAAACATTTACAGAGAAAGGATTCAGATCTGATTTCTAAATGTGTTTTAAATCAGCTGAAGCTAAGATCTCAGATAATTAAATAAATACCACTTAAATAATAGTCCATCTAATGCTCTGTCTGCAGAAGTTCACAACATTAAAAACAATTAGTTTTTCTTCAAGTTTTTACATTGTCTTCTGTGTATGGTTGAATATTTTCCTGTACTCCTGGCAAGCTTTAAGAAATATTCTACCTGATGTTTGCATAACGGCAATGTGGATGATAAACTTTGTGAACAATTTAGATAATTATTTAATACAACCTTGAATATTCCTCATACTTCTAGTCAGAAATATTATGAAGGCTTGGAGATGGACAAGATCACAACAACAAATGCTCAACTTCATTAAAAAGTAATATTATGTAGTAGAATTACTGAGAAGGCATGTTCTAAAATAAATGTTGACGGTAATGAAAGTCACCTTTTGTATGAATAAATCCAACATCACTATATCGTTGATAAACATCACTAAACTAATATGATGAGTTATATATGTTAATTTGATTTGAGATACATATGTGATTTTAAATAATAGCAAGAGTAAATATTTTTAAGATGTTATAAACAAGACCGTCATTGATTATAATTATCTGGTATAATAGATTCCAATGAGGAGGAGTTTTATTATGAAAGGTTAAATAAGTGTAATCTATTATTAATGTGAATAAATGTAAATCACTTTAGAAATATTTGAAACTGTATCTGCTCAGGTTTGTTGTGGTTGTGGTTATGTAATATATTAAAGCTGCTACAGTTACTTGTCCTGAATTTTTATTTTTCAACAATAACATTAACTTTTTTCCTCCATAGTATTGTGCCAATACTACCTTACCTGTCAAAAGGAATAGATAAAATTTTATTGTCAATGACATACTGCATAAGGCCTGAGGCTAAAACATTGAAGTTCTGCAGAAACAAGTCTGTTTGAGAGAAGAATCCCAAAAATTACAATGCATTTATTTGCTTGAATTCATGAGATCACTGTAAATAAACAGCAGTGGTGAATTACAGAGCTAGCACATTTCCACACTAATAGGATGGAACACTGAGTTTGGAAAGTGGGAGGCGAGGGGGGTATTATTATTTACTTGTTTCTTTTAATAAATGGAAGAACACCCATAAGCTGCAATTCCAAAAGTCAAGCTAAATGTAGCTGCCTGGGTTTTTTTTCGTTCACAGGACACCCTCAAGGTTGGTAGTATGAAATGCTGATAAAACTTACACATGTTTTCGAAGTTCATGCAGAGAGCAATCCAACAAGAGAATCTTTAGAAACAGGATATCTAAGGCACTGAAGTTGTTACAGTATGATGAGCTGCATGGGGGTGTTTTTTATAATAGCCTTCAATGGAATTGTAGATTGGAACATAATAGCTTTGTGCTAGAAAGAGACATAAAATGGAACGATTCTCTGAAAGAGTCTTGTGCTTGCCGTGTTGACTAATTTGTCACCATTAGCTCCCTTTATTGAAGATGAGGATAGAATTTTTCCTTGTGGCTTAAGTGTGTGAAAAAATGAGATTGCCAGGTAATTCACTAGGTCAGCATGGAACAAAAGGAATGTGTGATAGCTGATGTCTTTAGAACCCCAAGCTGCCAAGCTCAAATTTAATATCTTATTTTATTTATCAAGGCACATGATTTTAGTGAAAAATGCACCAAATTACCAATGTAGGTAGGCAGGTGGGATGACAGACATAAAATGTCTCTAAAGCTGGGAGCTCTAAATGGAGGTGCAGCAACCTGACATTGTCTTGTTTCCAGTTGACCACTGTATATACAATATTAGACTAGCGCAGTCAAACTTTCAAGTCTGTGCTCTATTGTGCTAACGGAAATTTGGTTTGTTACCTTCTGTCTTCAACAGCTTTCTGTCTCTTTCTAACTGAAAGTTCATTGTTCAATTCACCACAGATATATGCCTGGATGGTAACACCATTTCCATTTGTCCTTCCTGTGGCAGTCCGTAATCTGCAGGGATCGAGTGGCCAGATTGAGGGACTGGGTCCCTTGCCCAGAGCGGAGCATGCCTTTCCATGAGAACAGCAGCGGCAGTCTCTCTGTAAAAGCAGCAGCATATCCTCCTTTCCCCGGAAAGCCTTGGCTCTTGTGGAAACAGTTGTATCTTCTCAGCCATCCTGCAAAACCGCTGCCTCTTCCTGTTTTTCCCTCAGCAGCCTTACTGCAGTGCCTGGCAGGTTGCTGAGTAGGAAGGGGAGGTAGCAAACTGGGGTGGGCCAAGGCATGTCTACTGCAGCCAAGTGCACCAGGTTTCCTGTGGGTGCTGAGAGTAACAAAGTGGTGACAGTTCCATGTGTCCCTCTCCCTTCTCACCCTACTGGCAATTTCATCAGATAGTTCAATAGCTGCCTTCTGATCTTGCTCTTTTTTTCTCTCTCTTCAAGACTGATCCCCTGGGTAAAGTTCAGCACCTACTTTCAGGCAGAATATTTTCTCATAACAATAGCTGTGATTATGGTACAGGGTTCAGAACACACTGGTATTTTTCTTTTCATTGGCAGAATAAAATTGAAAGCAGTTTAGTCCTAGATCCACAAATGTATGTAAATACCTAATACCTGCTTAATTTGCTTAAAGTCAGGTACTTAAGTGCCTCTTGGAGTCTGGATCCTAGTATTTGCTTTCTTCTGAGTATGTGTCATTTTCTGTAATTGCATTACAGGGAAAGTGGAATTTCAAGACTTTAGACATTAGAATGAGACATTTTGTGGTTGGCTTTGAATGCTGATATGTTATACTAATGCAGAGACTTGTATTCATATGATTAGGAATTCAAAGGTTTATTTGATATCTCCACAGTCTGAATATACACAATATAATCACAGACAGAGTAAACGAAATAGAAACCTTAACTGCCAATTTACTGGTAAGACTTTATTACCATAAAATTGATTAATGTTTACATTTAATGTGAAGTTTTGGTTCTTACCAAATTGGCTAGGGATGGTTTAAAGTTCTGATTAGCTCAATGAAAAATGTTAGTCAGTCTTGCCTCAGAAATCTGAAAAGGTAAACATTTATGTGATTCAATATGGGAGTTTAATAACTAAACAGATCACCCCTGAGCTGCTGAGATAAGTTAAAGAGGATCAGATAAATATTATAAGAACAGCATCTTTTCATTCACTTGGGTTTTCAAGTTTTGAAGACAATCAGTTACTCAATTTTGTATTGTTTAATTATTTGACAAGAGGCACCAATCCAATAACTACAGTTTCAGGTTTTTACTGATTCTGTTGAATCATATGGCTGCAGAGGTGTCTGGTATCAGGATCATCAATGGCAACATGGCAAATAAATTGGTAATATGAGAGACATTTCAGAACAGATACTATGCAACAGTAGTTTTTTTAAATTAATCCTCCTCCAGTTTCCCTGATTGAAGACTTCATATATTTCTCAAAAACAAAAGACTGGGAGATAAACCATATGGGTCCTCTTTTCAGGCCATTTTCCTCTCACTCTCATGCCTCGTATCTGTACACTGATCAGAATGGAAGACAGATTGATCTTGAGATGATTTTATTTGTTCCCTCTTTCCACAATTTTAGAGACTCCTAAGACTTTGAAGGGAGGCTTAATATAGGCTTTAGAATTTACACACAGAAAAAGAGAATTTTAGGCAAGGACTGTCTCTGTAATTTAAGACACTGTATGTACAAAATGACTGAAATCTCCATCCCTTTTTTACTTGCAACGGCAGCGGGCTGAATGGGATTCTCCAGTTATCCTTTTCCTGTCTTTTGATCCAGTTTACCTATGTAGACATATACATGCCAGTCAAGACTGTGTAAGAAGTTTCAGCAGCATGAAGCTTTTTCACTCCCAAGTAAACTGGGAAGTGAGGCACTAGGAATAATATTAGCCTTTTAGATCTGTGATAAAAGCATGTTATTAACACTATTCAAGTTTAATTTCAGGTGACTTTTGGGGGAAAAGGCCAATAATTATGTTTGCATGCATTCTAGTGGGCATTTGACCCAAAACCAGGCATCTGAATTAGTAAACAAACAGCAGCCACATTTCACAACAGAGACTTTTCTGCTCTCAGCAGGTTAAGAAAGACACTAATAAGATGGTGTCCTTTCTTTTTTGACTCCATTGATTGGGCTACTTTGAATTCATCATGTCCTAGTTGCTTAATTTGATAGGTTAGGTGACTGGATGGATGTGTTGATATTCATGAAGTCAGTTTGGAGTATGATACTTAGTAATCAGTTATGGTTTAATTTGCTCACTTATGCTGATGAGAGGGGTGTGGTGGGATGTCAAAACTGAGTGGACAAGACCTCTGTGATTGTGATTATGAGTTTTCCAAGTATTTTCTGGAAAAGGGGAGTCCCTTGCCATACATGTAAATATCAAGCAGTGTAAAATAGTCGGAATTGCACAGGAATGCCATAGTGGGATACAGAAGCCAAGAACAAAAGTTTGAGGTGGCTGGATGGGCTTTGAGCAGATGAAGCTGTGTGGTTACAGGCTCTCTGGTTCTCTGAACTTTTACCCTCAGCAGAATAGAATCTTAGTGCTACACCTGAGGTTCCCATCACCTTGGGTGGCCCAGATTGGATAAGTGTTGAGGCAGTCATGTGGATGCCCTACTGTGATCCTCTTGATGTGCCTTTTCCAGTAGCAGTATCCCTGGAGCTGTTGGCTCTGTGGCTAGCTGAACCCTAACCTAACCCTAACTGTTGAGCTCCCACTCTCCATGGGTGTCATAGATTTGAAATGTGTGAAGGCAGCAATGTTGGTGCCCTGAAATGACACACTGGGCGTGAGTTTTCCAACCCCAGTGTCACTGGAAATGTGGGCTTTCTGGCTGGCAGTATTGTTAGAATTCAGTGAATATTTCTGAAGCACAAGGAATGCTTTTTAATATTCCTTGTTTCTGTAAATGCTAAATACACAGTGTAATACCAGCGTCTATACTGGAAGACAGTCTTAAGCTCAAAATTTATTCTTCATAATATGGCTTTCAATGGCTAAGGTAGAACAAAATAAGGTGTAAAGTAGCCTCTCATTCTGAGTTCACTATATTGCAGTGATGTGTAAAGCTCTATTTAATTATGAGTAACTCATGAGCTAAGCTATTTAAAATGGACTGATTTAGATCAGGAAATGCTAGTAAGGTTAAAACTGAAACAGAAAGAAAACTTCAAACAAAGTAAAACCAACAAAACCCAATCAAAAAAACCAAAAAAAAACCCCAAAAAACCAAACCAAAAACCTCAGACAAGCAACCAAACAAAAAACCGAAAAGAAACCCCAAACCACAGAGCTGTGGGCATCGTAGCAGCCGAGCTGATCTTCCTTCTGGCCAGAAAAACTCTCTAATCATGTGCATACATTAGGAATGGTCTTGGGGTTGTCCCATAGGCCGGACGACAATGTGCAAGCACAGCTGTAGATGTGCTGTGAATGTGTTAACTAATAGTGTTGGATGCTGTAAGTCTCTGTGTCCTGTAGGAAAGAAAATGCAAAGCATGCCAAGGAAATACCAAGGGAATGAAATGGGAGCTGAAATCTGGAGTACCTTATAGTGGTTAATGAAATCAAATTTTCTAGTCTTGTAAATAGAGATATAACATGAGCCACCTGTATCGTTCTCTGACTATTTTAAAATTAAACTTAACAGTGATCATTTTTGCTCACAATATGATGAAAATTCATCTGTGATTTTTAAGAGTATTGTTTATACTGAAGACCTGCTATCAGCTTTCTTACTGATAAAAATTAGAATCTCAAAAGGGGTTAAAAAATTCAGTATTACACTCTAAACACGTGTTCTATTTTTGTCTTAAATTTTTGAAGATCTAGTCATATACCTAATTTTGCAACTATGACCTTGTATTCTCTTCCCTTCCTCTTCCACTTTACTAGGTCATCTTATTTTAATATCTCTCTGGCAGGTTTAAAATTTTCATAATGTCGTATTCAAGTGCATTACACTTCCTTGACAAATAGAAATAAATGAAATAGAAATTGTCTTAATTTTTTTTGTTCTGAAAAATATTACATAAAATGTGTACCTTGTTACATATCATTCTGTATCAATTTTTTTTAATTTTAAATGTAATTGATCACCTCTTTGTCATACAATATTGAAAGGGTCAAATAGTTGAGGCTAGAATAGGAAACTGCAAATACAGTTTTGTGAAAAACACACAAAAAAATATCAAATAAAAATAACTAATATTTCTTTCCTAAAACTGAAAAGAAGTTCTTGAGATGCCATAAAATAAATGCGTATAAAAATTGTTCCAAGTTCCTATACAAGCCATCTGAATGTATTTTGGGGAAAAAAAGGTCACGTATTATCCTAAGTTTTAACTATAGCATGCAGACACATACACGTCTGTCTAATTAGTACATGTACATATGGTTTGGTTTGAAAGGGACCCTCAAAAGCCATCTAGTCCAACCCCTGTGCAACGAGCAGGGATATCTTCCACTCGATCAGGTTGCAAAGAGCCTTGCCCAATCTGATCTTGAAAGTTTCCAAGGATTGGGAATCTACCACCTCTCTGGGCAACCTGTTCCAGTGTTTCACCACCCTCATGGTAAAAAGCCTTCTTCCTTACATCTAATCTAAATTGTTTCTCTTTTGGTTTAAAGCCATTACTTCCTGTCCTATTGCAACAGGTCCTGCTAAAAATTTTGTCTCCATCTATCTTGATGGCTCTCTTCAGGTACTGGAAGGAATCTCTATAATCAATCTTCAAGACCTTCAATCACAACTGTAGATAAAGGGGAATAATGCTACTTTCTTATAGAACCCTTCCAAATACTGGAAGGCTGCTACAAGGTCCCCCTGAAGCTCTTCTCCAGTTTGAACAACCCCAAATGTCTCAACCTGCCTTCACAGGAAAGGTGCTTCATTCCCCTGATCATTACTGCAGCCCTCCTCTAGGCACTCTCCAACAGGTCAATGTCCTGTCTGTGCTGAGGATTTTTTGCTGAATGCAGCACTTCTGATAGGGTCTCATAAAAACAAAGTACAGGGGCAGAATCTCCTTCTTTGGCCTGCTAGCCATGCTCCTTCTGTTGCAGCCTAGGATTAATTTATTCATCTTGCTTATTTATTTGCTTTACTTACAAGGTTTTCCTGAATTGTCACACTGAATGGTGAGGTTTGAAAAAAAACCCCACATTTTAATTGAACTGACTTTAGAAACATCTAAAATAGATGAGAAATATTTTTCAAATAGTCAGCAGTAGTAGCTGCTCTTTATTAAATCAAGCCTTTTAAGCAATGATATATAAAATATTTAATTCAACAATACTAATTTGCTAAATTCTAGAATTCTAATTTTCATCTGTGGAATATCTCAGGAATTTTAAAAATTAGTAACTTTTTTTTTTTTTTTAAAGGCAAAAAGACTTCAGGAGAGATGAATTTGGCCTGAGTAGATGATTTCTAAAGCTATTCTATTATTCAGAAATGTTGAGGTTACGATTTCTTTTAATTAACTCTTATGATTAGTTTTAAGGATATCTAAAAGCATAAATAAAAGAAGGTACAAATATTTGTAAGATTTTTTTTTATTTCCAATTCAATAACAAATGAAAATAATATATTTTTATAGCTTTGGAAGGGAATTTTTTAAAACTGCTCACATTTAAAAAGCAATTGAAGAAACTTAGTTAGCTTATTGCCTAGAATAAAACACAAAATCTTTCCAAACAGTGTTAAAATAATAATGTAAAAGCAAATCTTTAATTGAAAGCCTTTGAGGTGATATGCACACATTATATACCATATTTCTACAATTTTTATAAGGTTAGTTGATTAGCATACCTGTCAGATATTATCCAATTAGAAGAGCAGTTGGTTAGGTAATTTTCCCCCAGGTTCTTCTCCATTGGAAGAACCTTCTTCTCCCTGCCTCTGATCTTTTAGCCCTTCACTTTACTGTCTACAATGTCTACAAGGTATGGTGCAAAACAAAGTGTCCTTGCTAGACTAAAGGCAAGAAAAAACAGAGTTTCAAGAATGTATTCGCAAGTGTTTGTTAAACTATGGGAAAGGGCAGGAAAAGCACTAGAAGTTATAAATATGTATTAACAGTCTACAAAGTTACAAATATATGAAAAATATATAAAAAGCTAAAAATCTTTAGGCATCAAACTGACTAAATTTTATAATTACATTATTGTTTCATCTTGAATTTTCATGGAAGAATAAAGACATTACTTTTTGTCCTAATTATTTGCAAATAATCACACACCTTAAAATTTTTCATAACAAATATGGTGTTCTCTAGCAGAACTTGCTAGGAGAAGTCATTCGTACTTTCATCAAAATTTTAATGGTATAAATTGTTCTTCAGTGTTCTCATATGGCCTGTTGAAGAAAACATTTAAGAGTATGATGCTTCTGGCTATACAATAAAGACTTGGACATATTTCCTTGCTTATATAATTTTAGGGACAAAGATTTTAGAAAACCGTGTGTAGGGAGAGTAGATTTATACTGCAGATGGAGGATGCAGTGAAGAATAAAGCAGTTACAGCAGTAGGCTTGTTCAAACCAGTTTCTTGCACAGCTGTTCCTGGGTTGGTACAGACAAATTTGATTTTAAGGTTCAGTTCAAGCTCCAGAGCTGTACTTTATGCTTTTTCTGCCAGGTTAAGACTTGCTCGATTTAGAGACAGAATGTGGAGGAATCTCTGTAGGCAGAACTTGGCAAGAGTCTCAGACAGACACCATGTAGGAAGGAAATAAGGGCTTGTATAAATACGGTATCGCTATAGAGGACTAAAGTTCATTAAAGAAAATAATTATGGAAAATATTTTAATTTTTGTTAATTTAATAACAAGAAAAATATGAACAGATATTTTTTGGGTTTTCACTTCAGAGATAAAAACTGTAAAATATGGCTCAAAACTTGATATATTAGAAACTCAATCTTTACATCAGTGTTCCATGATGCCGGAAGTGCTCTTGCTTTATGCTCTTACTATGTTACCATTCACTTCCCTACCTTTTCAGGGTAGGATTGACTTGGATGAATGCAGTGGAGCACAAAACATAGTCTAACCAGGATCTTCAACTCACTGAGACAAGAGGAAGCATATGGGATCACTGAGCTGACAACAGCTGCTCATTGCGTCATTTTTTTCAACTTTCTGAAAAGGAATTTTTTTAAAAGCACATCTTGTTTACTGACCAGAATGACCTAACAGGTGGTACTTTCAGGTGGTCTCTTTTGGAAGACACAGGAAAGTACATTTGTTTTCTTTATCTTATGATAACTTTTGGGAGGATATCTCAGAGAAGTGTTTGGTCTAGCTTATGAGACACTGTAGTTTTTGATCTCTCTTGAATCAGATTAGAGTAAAAGCAAACAAATGTAGGCAATTCCTCTTTAAGCCTGTTCCAAGAATTTAGCATTCCAATGGTTCACTTCTAGCATTAAGCAAGATATATAAACACTTTGATGGCTCAATTTCTTTTTAATTAAAGTTTAATTATCTGTCATTCAGTTGCTAGAGATGAAAGTGCACATGCAGGGATTTTAGGATGCTCATATACAAAGGTTTGAGGAAAGAGTATGCCCACATAGCCATTACGAGAAAACAATCAAAATGCAGGAAAGCCATCTGTAGAAGCAGAAAAATAGGCAGTGGTGGCCAGTTTGAGGATGCAAGGAGAACACTGAAGTTTGAGTGGACAAAGATGATAAAAACAAATAGCAAATAGTCAATGCTTTGAGGGCAGCACAAGCAACATAATTGTAGTGCTGTGTTGCTGTGGGCAGGAGTAGAATGCCCTCCAGAGAAAGAGAATATTTTTGAGCTTAGAGAAGAAAATATTATTTTGGCTGCTATCTTTGATATGAAAGATTTGAAAGCAGTACAAGAAAGCAGAGGAAGAAACTAAGAATATGAGAAGGATGAAGCCGTCCTTACTCTTACCTCCTTTATTTTTTGTTTTACATATTTTTACCAGTCTTGTGGAGGAATAGCCAACATATTTGACAGAGGTCTTCCTATTCAGGGGAAGAAACAGTAAGACTTTCTTGAAAAATGCACAACTTTTTATACTAAAAGATTACTGAGACTTTACTGCCTGGGAAACATAACTTTATGATTTTGTAAACAAAGATAATAAATATTAAAGGAAAAGAAACAACAATGTGCATCTTAAACTAAACAGAAAGCAGTGGAAAATTATAGAGAATAAGTATTATTTGTTTCTGGGTTTTTTTCTGCAGTGTAAATACAACCACGTTCAATAATAGGTTATGAATACAGGATACTGACCAGGGGAATGTGGCATGAATATTGTGGTGTATTTATGATCTGTTTTCAAATTTTAAAATAATCAAAGATTTAAATGACATAAATGACTTTTAGCAATTATGCTTGCTAGAAACTGTATTCTGATCAGCTAAGAGGAAAAAAATCTACATCGACTGTTAATTGTGGAACAGTTGTGAACTAGGTGTGCGGATCCAAAGTCTGCAGATAAAATACTTCCAGTAATGATAGGAGAATTATGAAAAATAAGAATTGAAAAGTCCTAAGTCAAAGCATCATGCTATTCAAGGTGGAACAGAAATAAAGTCCTAATGTTATGTGTCCCAGACCAGCATCACAGACTGTCCTGGAAAATCTAGGCATCCTGGGAGCATGGCAGACTGCCAGAGCTGATCAGTCCTGCTTCCTAATCCAGCATAGCACAAAAAGTCATAGCACTCCCTGTTCCAAAGTAAGCCTTTTGTTACAAATCTTTGTTCTCTGATGCATACAGTAACACACAGAATAAACGAGTCATGAGAGAGGGTGGGTTGGCCAGAAAAGCCAAGTGGTGCCTGCAATAGAATACAGCTATTCTCTACAAATACATCCTCTGTGTAAAGAAGCAGGAAGGAAAATTACTGTCCTAGATAGCAGACAGTGCTGGCATAGGAAAAAAAAATCATTTACTGCATGTGGAAAACTCACCTTGAGGACATTGATAGCATTGGAGGACTTTGAATATTTTGAAGCATTTGGGAAGCAAGAATCATAACTATCTTTTGCAGGATACCTTCTTACAAGGGAAAAACAGCAGGCTTAATTCTGTCCTCTAAATCTATACCAGTTTTTCCTAAAAATTCCTGAGCAAATCTTATATTGAGATAGTTTGTCATTTCATTTAATTTCATTCTGCTCCTACTCCTAAAATCCCTTTCTGAGTCTCTGCCTTTTCCATAATTCTTTATTTATAATCTGTTTCAGGAAGACGCTGATTTGTAACAAGGAAAATTGTACACTGGGAGTCAGCTTTGGACTCCAGTGAAGAGCAATAAACATTGTCTATAGAAAAAGGAAGGAGAAGACAGACTTGCATTAGGTATCACAGCATAGATCATTGAATGCTTAAGAAATCAGTAATATGATTTTGAGAACTGTAGGGTTGACCTTGGCTGGATGCCAGACACCCACCAAAGCCTCTCTATCATTCTGTTCCGCAGCTGGACAGAGAAGAGAATATATTATGAAGGGTTTGTGAGTTGAGGTAAGGACAGACAAATACGACCACAGGTAAAACAGACTCAAATTAGAGATATTAATTGGATTTATTACTAAAAGAATCATAGCAGGATAATAAGAAGTAAAATAAGACTTCAAGAACACCTTCCCCCCACCCCGCCCCCCTTTCCAGCTCTACCTCCTAGCCCTCAGTGGGGCAGGGAGATACGGAGTGGGAGTTATGGTCAGTTCATCACATGTTTCTGCCACTGTGCAAGGAGAGGAATCCTTCCTCTGCTCCAATATGGGACACTCTTCCATGGGGTGCACTGCTCCAAGAACAGGCTGCTCCAGTGTGGTCCCACACAGGGTTGGAAGTCCTACCAGGAAACGTGCTCCAGTGTGAATTCCTCTCTCCACAGATCGCAGGTCTCTGCCAGGACCTTGCTCCACTGTGGGTTTCCCATGGGTCCTCTTCTCAGGCATCTGCCTGCTCCAGCATGGGTCTCCTCCACAGGCTGCAGGTGGATCTCTGCATCCTTGTGGTCATCTATGGGCTGCAGGGAGACAACCTTCTTCACCATGGTCTTTACCACGTGCTGTCAAGGAATCTCAGTTCAGACACCAGGAGCATTTCCTCCCTCTCTTTCTCCACTAACCTTGGTGTCTGCAGAGCTGCTCATCTCACATTTTCACCCCTCTCTTCTCTGGCCTCAAATACATCTTCACAATAGCTTATTGTTTTTCTTCTTAAATAAGTTATCACAGAGGCATTGCCATAATTTTTGATTGACCTAGGTTTGGCCAGCAGCATGTCTGTCTTTGAGCCGGCTGGCACTGGCTCTGCTGGACATGGAGGAAGCTTCTGACAACTTCTCACAGAAGCCACCTCTATAGCCCCTGGCTACCAAAACCTGGCCATGCACACCCAGCACAAGAATAAATAGGATTTGGAGCACAGGAAAGGGCTAGAGAATAAAACTATAATTTAAGGGGAAACAAAGAGATTTGGTGACTAAATTACAGCCCTCCTATTTGCAGCTTATCTTTGACAAAAGTTTGGATTATGTCACATGATGCCATTCCTTCAAAAGAAGATAATTTACTTTAGAATTTCTCTCCAAATCAGTTTGAAACTGTTTTTATCCTGTTGATGCTATCATTTACCTAGTGTGTGTGCAGAAATATTGCCCTATTTGATTTCAGAAAATTTGGTCAGTGAACTAAAGTTATGACATTGTCTAAACAAAGCAACTGTCAGTTCATATCACAAGCTCCTTCTAAATAAAGAGCTGCACAGCTCCAAAATTTGTTTTTCTTTAATGAATCCAAGCCTTTCCACTGCCATTATTCACTCTTTCTAAAAACACTGGAAAATGCAATACATTATTCAGCTGTGACCTAGCATGTCCTAAGGTGCATATTTTATTGATGTAAATAAATGAGATTCTAGTCTACCCAAATGCTGGTGTTTTGATTTAATAGAAACACTGTTTACCTTAAAAGTTGTCATTACTGCAATGATTATTTTCCCTGGAGGCTCTGACAATAATCTGGAGGACAACTGCTAGAAGCCTGCTTATTATCTGCAGATTCATTGGGCAATTAAACTATTCAATTATGGAGCAAAAGGAGAAAATAGTGAACATGTTTTCTGCTTTCTGTTGTTTACTCCAATACATATTTTTCCTTACATTGAAAGAAAGAGGTTTGAAAGTGTATTAGTTTCATGCTTGCATACTCTTTAGATAAAATTACAGTGTTAAGCTCCATTATTACTAGGTATGAAATTAAAACAAACCAGACACTGTGAACTTGCTATTAATTCAAAATAAAATCAAATAAAAATGTATATTTTACAGTGCTCAGAGCTAGAAGAACTGTTGTAGATGTTTCCTTGTACTTTTGATGTCAGCTGTCCCTCTAGTTTTCTTCCTAGATACCAGTCTTGAAAACCAATATACATATAAACTCTATTTCCCTTCTTTCTGCCTTTAGGTGGTATCCAGTGTTATCAACAGGAATTCATTTTATAAAGGTCACCGACTTAATGAAATAGTTTTCAATGTTTATGCCCACATATTCCTTTGAAAAATAGATTTACCTTAACTAGGTATTCATCAGTACAAATTAACTGAATATATTAAATGCCATATCATTGCATGCCAAAAAGAAATGAAAAACGTGCTTTTATTGCTCTGGGAAAAAAAAAAGTAACATGCTGAATCAATGAGAAGGAAAAACTACAATCTTTTACAGGTTGGACATCCAAGGAGCCTAGATGACTCCTAGTGGATGATCCTCCCTGTGGTTGTTGGAAGCTAAACGGGTAGGATAGGTTTTGACAAAAGTTCCATTTCTCTTTAAAATATATATGCCACATATATTGTAAAGCTAATAATGCTGGGAAATTCAACGTAAATTAAATTTAAAAAAAGGGTCATGCCATTGTCAGTTTTCCCCACAATTAAATCCATCTTGGAAAGAATTGCAAGTGACACTGGATCTCTAGCAAAGACATAAAATAAGAGATAAAAGGGAGTTAGTTTCTGAAATTATTACTCATCCAGAAGCTGAAATTAGTTATTATAAGCCTACAGTTGTTTCAATGTTTTTGAGAGTTTAGATAGGAAATAAACACATAGGCCATTCAAACTCTCTGTCGTTTAAAAAAATCAAATGAGATTAAAGAGCAAAAATTCTAGAGTTTCTGTTTCAAAGACTCTCTATTGATGTACAGTAGAGGAAATATAATCTTGATGATTAAAGTATATATCAGACCCAACGCATGACAATAAAATCCAAGATTACCAATTTTTTTGTTGCAGAGTCTGTGAGTATTTAATTCTTCCACATGGAATTAGCTTTTTGTGTACCTCACATATTTACAGGAAAATTAATGATCTCTGCTTGTATGAAGTATTGTTAGTATCTTTATGACAAGACACCAGATTCCAATACTCTTCAGTGAGGTTATTTTAGATATTCTACACGGGAAGGGTATAAGGTTTAGTATGAAATGCACTTAATTTCAGATATTTTTTATTACATGGGATTTTTGATTTAGCAGATACCAAAGATACAAAGAACATAATACAAATTTAAGTTGCATTTTATAAAGTACAGTAATTGCAATATACAGTTCAATCTCAACACCAATGTGATTCACAGAATTTTTGAAGTTGGAAGGGTCCTCTGAAGGTCATCTGGTCTGAGCCCCTGCTTGAGCATAAACACCTAGAGGCAGGTGCCCAGGACCATGTCCGGGCAGCCTTTAAATATCTCTAAAGATGGAGAAACCGTAACTTCTCTGGGCAACCTGTACCAGTGCTTAGTCAGTCTTAAAAGTGTGTTTCCTGATGTTCAGGACAAAGCTCCTGTGTTTTAGTCTGTGCACGTTGTCTCTTGTCCTCTTACTGGACATCAATGAAAAGAATCTGGCTCTGTCCTCTCTGCAACTGCCTTCCAGTTATTTATGTACATTAATAAAGTCCCCTTTGAGCCTTTTCTTCTCTAGGCTAAGCAGTCCCAACTCTCTCCAGCACCAGGTGAGACTGACTAGCAGGTAATTCCCTGGGACCTTCTTCTTGCCCTTCTTTAATACATGAGTTGCTTTCCTCCAGTCTTTGAGCATTTCCTCCTGTTACCATGGTCAATCAAAGGTTATAGAGAATGGCCTGGCAATGATGTCTTTCAGTTCCTTCAGCACTTGTGGGAGCATCCTATGGAGGACCCACGGACTTCCCAGGCAACCACTGACAGGAAAAGAGGACAGAGTCTTAAGGTGCGCCAGGAGAAGTTTAGGCTGAACATCAGGAAAAAATTCTTCACAGAAATAATGATTGGGCATTGGAATGGGCTGGCCAGGGAAGTGGTGGAGTCACCATCCCTGGAGGTGTTTAAAAAAAGGCTGGACACGGCACTTAGTTCCATGGTTTAGCTGATAAGGTGGTGTGAGGTCCTAGGTTGGACTCGATGATCTCTAAGGTCTTTTCCAACCTAGTAAATTCTGTGATCCTGTAACTTATGTATCTCCATTCCTAAACTACAACTATCATCTTTACCTTTCTCTATTGACCCTTCCATTTTTGGGGGGTTATTGGTCAGTCAAAAAAGAAGGAAGCAGTTTCTATACATTGGTAGTAGAGAAAGAAATCTTTGTTAGATTACAGTATTAAAAATTGCCAGATTATATCTATATTCAGAAAAAAAAATGCCAATAAAGGCTCTGGCACTTTGAAACTTTATATTTTTGGAGTAAAAGCGGCTTCTCCTCTTTAAAAATTCTTTATTTCACTAGTTTGATTATAGTACTAAGAATTAGTTACCTCAGTAACAGAACAAGGTAGCAGATATTTTTGCTGACAATGTGAAACCATTGCTATTGCACAGCAGTTGCTGAGATATAAAACTCATCTAATTTGCAGGTGATACAAAATGCTTTCAGCAAATTTTGTATTATTAAGTTTATGATACAAGTCAGATACGTAGTTCAAGTGAGAGAAACCCATGCAAAATACATATAGATTAGAGATAAACTACTTATTTAATTAAACCCTCATCACAAAAAGACCCAACCAAACAAACAAAAAAGGAAAAAGACCCAGCACAACCCCAAAAACCTCCAAAGCCAAACCAACCAATAAAACAAAAAATATCCAGAACAAATAAGCTTAATTTGTACTCAAGTTGGGAAGTCAATTCCTATGCACGTAGGGTATACTCACAGCAGCAAGAAGAGAGATAACTGAGCATGAGATGTGCCATGCTCTGGCATTCATTTGGCATAAATTTGCTAGATCTCCTCAGCTGATTTTAATTGTTTTGACCCTAGGTCAAGAAAGAGGAACTAGATAATTGGTCTGTGCTCATTTGCAGCTTGATTAGTCTACTGCCATACAGCTGTGCATCATCATATAGGTGGAGATTTCTAACTGCTCCAATGGTTCTTAAGAGAAGCTAAGCCTGAAAAAGTAAACTTATCTTTTGCCCTATTACTGCTCACCCTAAAAAATTAAGCATAATCTGACCTTAAGATAATTAAGTAAAGAGATTTAAATGTATCATATACTTTGAGTCATTAACTCTTTTACATATTATTTTTACACCTGATTTCAGAATAATTACTGCCAATTCACCATGGTATGGAAGCAGAATCAAGTCTAAATTGATTTGGGTGTAGAAAAGTGATCTTTCTGCATGAGATTGAGTACTGCTAACTTTGACTTGTGTTTTTCCCAGAAATATTGTCATGTTGGTCACTCCACTTTGCATGGTTAAATTTCTGTTTTCACTTGGCCATACTGTTACCATTGTGGAACAAACATATTGACGTAAGTCTCACTTTTGTCTTTGACTACCAGCTCAAATAGTGTTTGTTTATTTAACTAATGTCTAAAACAATTGGTTTTGGGATGTCCAAGTGGTAGATGAAATACATCAAGGTTGGATGCCAAGGCTACTAAAGGACTGTATTAAAGTTAAGGTTGATTAATCAGTGTTTTGCCAAAACAAGCTTAAAATCCCACTGGAGTTTTCTTCTTACAATATTGCAAAAAACATCAGTTGATATAAGGTATTTGATTCTTCCTTATAAATAGCTGAAACTATTTTGTATTTCTAAATAAATTCTGCTTTACAGTAAATTTATTACTCTAGATTAAAATTTAAGCCATTTCCAGATCACAAGAGACAAAAGCTGGTAATTAAACATCAGAAAAGGCTTATTTAATAGTAAAACAAACCTGTATTTTCTTAGACATATCTAGCTATTTAGTGTAAAAAGGAAATAAATCATCAAATCGTTATTCTGCAGAAGTGTTTTTTTCATTTACCTAGTTCTCTGTCAGATCGTAACCTGTAAAATGTCTTGGTTCTAGAAAGATGTTTACATGTGTTTAACTTTATGCACCTGCATGACTAATATCATTTGGACTACTGTGTCTAGAGTAAAATGAGTGCAAAAATATTCTGGGCTTCAGTTTCGTAAAAGGCATGAGAAAGTAACAGTCTCCTGGCTGAAATGAAACTGGAGACTTTTGAAAAATAAGTGAGTTGATAAAAAATTGCATAGCTAGACAAAGGCTGATTGACTGATTTAAGTTTTCAAAAATTCAAATTAAAAAAAAAAACACTTCAGCAACCTCTGCTTTAGAGGGATTATAACATACTGATGCTTATTTCTAATTTCCTTAGACTAGTGTAGACATATGCATCTCACACAGTTATATTTCTTACCTTCAAATTATAAAAAACACATTCAGAAACACATTTTTAATGTAACTTTGCTTCTTGTTGCCTTTAATGTAAGAATCATGTTTTGTTCTCATATTGTGAGCATGTATGCATTGGTAAAGCAGGTTGTATAGTATCACCTTAGTAGCTCCAGGAAATTTTGTGACTTCCAGCTGCTAGTCCAGGACAGCAAAACTTCCCTGAAGGTTTTACATCATATGTCACAGTTTGGTGCAGATGTCTTAGATACTTGAATGTCCCAGATGGAATTAGCTGCCTCTGTTTAGGCTCTTGAAATCTCACCTGACAAATTGCAGCAGATGAAATCTTAGCTGCAGTGTGTGAGCTCAGGATTCACACTGTATAACTAAATTTCCCTAACCAATTATAGTCTGCAAGATTTCAAATGAGAGGAAATGTGTCCAATTCTTCACAGAAGCAGGAAAAGGACTTGTAATAATGAGAAACAGGACAGCAGATGAGATTTTGGACCAGGTGATAGGAAAGAATAAAAGATTCTGGGGCAGGAGCCAAAAATCATCAACTGGTTATTAATATTGTCAGATATGGAATTTAACACAAATGTACCTATTTCTCATCCAAATGTTATAATTAGGAATGAATTAGCAAGATCTTTGGCAGGGAAGGCAAAAAACTTGGCATAGGAAGACAATAAGATGGAAACTAAAGACATCTCAATTCCTTTTTCCTGTTTTCCAAAAATACAATTTGAATTTTGAGGGGGTTTTTGTTTGTTTATTCGTATGGGGTTTTTAATTTTTTTTTAAAAATACTTTTTATTTTCTACCAGGATTTTCCTACATTTGCTAAATTCCATTTTTTTCTATATGTTGATTGAGATAATAGTTCATATGTTATATCTGTGCTGTTCATATTTTATATATTTGGGCTGTAAGAGTTATTTTACAAAAGATGCTAGTATTTCCTGAGTCTCAACTGTGTGTTTTGTACAGAATTCTTGCCCAGAGGAGTCTAGAGTCTAGCTGGGCTTAGACAAAACAATTTGAAGATGAAAGTAAAAGACCTAATTGTAGTAGAAGCCTGGGGATCTGGAAGAATTTGCCTGCATCAGTAGCACAAATGCCTAGGGGCTGATTTAAAGACAAGAAAATAAAATGTTTATGAAAAGGTAGATATTGTTTACTGTACAAGAGAAAAAAGGGCAAGGGATAGAAAAAACAAGTTAAAATATGCCAGCCCTGCTGACTTTCACATTTGCAACAAGCACTTTAATTCACAACAGTTTCCCATCAGTTGACCTGCTTAAATGCATGCTTGTTGAATTTTTCACCATTACATTTTCCATCATGTGTGGAAAAGCATTTCTTTATTCTTCAGTTCTTCTTTGAAATCTCTTAAAAAAGTTTATAGAAACCTTGACCACCTGTAGATAGAGGTGTGATAATGATTAATGTAGTGTTCCATGGTCTCTGTACTGCCTATAATATTCTTGCTATGATCATGTGGTCTGCACATCTGGTTTCAGTAGCTATTGGTTGGCTCTGCCTCTTTAAGCCAACAATTTGTCATCTTTAAAAAGAAAAAAAAGTAAGTTCATTCATTCATGGCATAGTTTATCAAGTTTTCTACCCTACAAAGAACCAGGAATAATAATCAAAACAGAAACTAAAAGCAAAATATTTTGGGTGTGTACTTCTTCCCAGAAGAGAAAGTAATAGGTACTATTAAAATAAATAAAAAACCTAAGAATAATAGTAAATCAAAAGAATGAAGCTGATTATTTTGCTGAAAAATAACAGGAGAATTTTTCTTTTTTAAGAACAGAGGTACAGCTGAAAAATGGCAATAACATTTCACAGATGCTTTTATTAGTATTATAATCTAAAGCAGAGAACTCAGGCATGATCTTGAATAAATAAACATCATTCTAATGATACAACATTTCTTTTTGATATATTCTTATTTTTAGATATGTCCCTATAATTGTTCCTAGAAGCAATTTTTTCAGAACTAAAAATACTATACAAATTGTTTCCCAATGTGTAAAAAATTTCTGGAGCAAAGATGAATCACAGTAGCATGAGTTTCCTTTCATATAGCAAGGCAAGGAAAGGAAAGGGAAATTCTATATCTGTTCAAGTGATACATATGGGAAAAAATAGGTAAATAAATGGGAGGATTTTTTTTAGAATAATAATTGCAGTAAATGCAATAAGTGATGTCTGTTCATGTATCTTGTCTTGCTGTTACCTGTAACATCATTCAGATTATTTTACTCTAAACCATGGTTAATAAAATCAAAACTGAATCTGTGATAAAATGGGATACATGGGAGTGGACATTATTATCTCTACTTCTACGCATCACTTTTGGGCCAGATATGTCAAAGAAATTTAAGAAGCAGGAAAACATCAAGAATTCAATTTTACATATTGTAATTTTTCTTTCAGTGCAGGGAAGCGATATTCTTGAGATCAGTTTGTAATCCAATATACAAATGGCAAGTCAAACGTAGATCTCTCAACCTTTCTATGTGGGTGTATGATCACATCTTTTGTATTGTTAGCTAAACTGCAAAATCATCCTGTGCCAATTAGTGTCCTTTAAGGAGTCATCTGTCTCCTGATTCCTGTTTTGGAAAAGATCATGCCAAGTGGCTTTCTGTAATGGATTAATGTAAATCTATATTCAAGTAGCTGCATAAGATGCCTTGTACTTTTACTCTATTGAGTTATGAATACTCATAAAATTGAGTTGAGAATGACTGTATTCTCTGAAAACACTTACAGAACAGTTCACTGTTAAAGATGACTTCCACATGAAACTGCACCAATGGAATCCTAGTCAATTTTTCAAAATGACCATAGAAAAACACTTGTGCAGGTTAAACATGCCCTCACACAAATTCAGTATATAGAAATTAAATTGTATTGTGTAAAAGAGAGGTCATAAGGCAAGTTTTCAAGGGTTTCTAGCCATTACAAATACATGATGAGGCATAGTTATAGTGGGCTGAAGTTTCATAGGTACCAGCTGAAGGATCTCTATTCCAGTATAGTCAGCTTATTTGAAAAGAGGCTTTCAGATCACTGTGGACATATTCATCCTTTGTGCTGGAAAACCAGTGCTGCCAAGAGATAAACGAACAGCTTAATTTGTTCTTTTCAGTTTATAAAACAGTTAAAAAACCAGTGGTTCTAAGAGTTTCACACATTATACAAAAAATAATTCTGGATCAACTAATAGTGAAATTGTCATTTAACGGTAGTAGATTTAAACAAAGATTTGGCCTCTTCTCCCAGGCAAGGACAAGAGGAAGTGGGGTCAAGCTGTGGCAGGGAAGGTTCAGGTTTGACATGGGAACAGACTGCCCAGAAAAATGGTGGACTCACCAACCCTGGAAGTGTTCAAGAAACAACTGGATGTGGCACTTAGGGCTGTGGCTCAGTTTAAACTGTTGTTCGGTCAAAGGTTGGACTCAATGATCTTGGAGGTCTTTTCCAACCTTAATGATTCTATGATTCTATTTTATGGTTATTGGCGATGTGTCTAAAAAGTCATTTGGATGAAATTCTTCTTTCAGTAATACCACTGCAATTCCAATTCTACTGACATCAGCCCAATTGACTCGTGCCAGAATTGACTGTTAGACTCAGGCTCACACCTTGTTAAAAATCTGTTTACACCCTTTTATGTATTACAATGAAATTGCCACTAGAAATCTGACGCAGTGTAAATTATAAACTGAAATGTCAGAAAAGAGAAGCACAACAGTTAAAGCAACCAGAAAAAGGCAGTGTGACTATCTGAATGGTAAAGAGACCTATTCTTAATTTAATTGCACTTCCCTGTGCAAGATCAGTATGTACCTGACCGATGTAGAATCCATTAGGCTCACGTGTCAGTAAGGAGGTCAAAGTCTGCGGCTCATGAAGCCTAAGTGAATGTGATGGTGGTTAATTATGCCCCTTTTCTGAGTCTCTCAGCAGAATTTTGTGGTATTTTTGTTTTGTCTAATGCACAAGGTATTAAGTGCCCAAGTGTTTACATTTCCTTTCAAGTGCTGCTTTATGCAGCAAAAAGGACTTTTTTTGCCTTTGCAAATACTGCTTACTTACATTTATGATAACTGAGCCACCCATGTTCTCAACCCTTGCTCTTCTCTCAGTTGTCACATCGCACACTTGTTCAGTGGCCCAGAAAATCCACTGCCATGTGTTATACGAGAGAAATGTTAATGGGGAGAACCACAGATTTTAAAGTAACTGCATGTCTATTTGGAAAATGGGATTAATTCAGAACTTCAATTTTGAATTCTGCAGTTGGTTTCTCTGGGCTATGAGGACATGAAAAAGCTGCACAAGAGCAGTGCTGGCAGATTCTGCTATTTTTACCTGGAGTCAATAGAACAGATGACCTTTCTTTTTAAGAAAATGCCATTTTTGTGATGTGCTCCAGCTTCTATCACACATCTTCAAGGTGACTTTTAATGCAGTCCCTCACAAAGTTAGGTTATTCTCTGAAAAGAGTAGCTCCTTACAATATTCTTCATCACTGGGGCAGTATTTTCGCAACTGACAGGGAGGCTACATGCCATTGTTTTTAACTTACAGCAGTAAAAAGAGGAATCTCCTATAACAGAACTCATGGTATGTCTGAATCTGGTCAGCAGAATCACTTTTCTCTCTTATTTTTGCACTCAGGATGAAATGTGAAATGTGAGCTAATAAAACCTAGTGGTAGCTCAGCTGGAAATCTGAGGGGTGATTTAGGTCAGGAATCAGGATGCATCACCTGAGAGTTTGCAGTTCAGTAGAGTTGAAATTTTGATTCAGATACAGATTTAGCCAAGTTTATGTGCTGCTTTGATAAATGTATAATAGCTGAAGAAACTCAGTAATGGATGTGGGTTTATTTTTTTTTTTGTTATTTGTCTACTCTTGTGGTGGTGTATATAGCACTTTAGAAATAGAAGATACACCTGAAGTTTATGCATTTCACTTGGACAAAATAACAAAAAAAGTAGTCATAAAATAATATCATGCTGTATGGGCTGGCTGACTTATAATTTTTATTTATCTTTTCTTCTAGTTCCAGAGCATTAGAGTTTTATATTTATGTTGTCATATGAAGAAGCATTTTCACAGTGGTACAATATTATAAGTTACATTTCAGATTAAGTGAGATATGTTATTAAGAAAATGATGTTTTGGTGGGGCAAGTAAATAAGAAGTGCAGATTTAGCGACCTCAAGTAAAAAAGTTTCCCATTTCACTGGAATCCCCAACCATTTTTCTCTGCTGATCCCTTCTAATCCTCCACCACAATACCAGATACTCCCATTTGGATTTATCGAAAGACAATACGTAGGTATATCGAGAGACAAACTGTGGTTATGCTAGTAGGAAACATTTTTGTGAGTTATTATGAACGCATTGGTGGGAGAGGAGAAAAATAAACAACAAAAGCTCAGAATATAGTAAGTAATAATTTTTTTCTTTTAGTAGATTCCAAAATAATTTACAAGAAGGAGACATATAGGGAAACTGACGAAGCACAATAACTACTGTTAACCACCTTTTCTGTACTTTGGTCTATTGCTCCCTTTGTCAGTTTGCAAGTACTTCATTAGGAGTATAAAATGAAGGAAAACCAGAACTGAAGACCTAGACAAATACCTGAAGAATGAAAGAGAAAAGGAGATCCCAGAGGGAAAACTATGACTCCAGATGTTTAGAGTGAACTCCTATAAACTGTGTAGCAGTGACTTAGGCCAGTGCAACTGTTCTTAACCATGCAGAAGAAACAAGTTCAAGGAAAGCAAGTGGGAAATAAAAATTTCCATAACATGGAAAAAAAGTAAAAGTGTATTTATAATGACCAAAGAACTAGTGGAATCTTAGGTAAGAAAAATAAGGAAACGCATCTGAAATGAGAATAACGTCAATGTTTACCGTAAGAGACAATACGTTTATTTGATTTGTTTTCATTTCTTTCCTGAAAATACCAAATTTAATGATCTCTTTAATTAGCTTTAGAAGGGATTTCTGTTCTGTCACTACTGGACACATTACTTGTAAGTTTTGTCATTAGCAGGCAAGCAAAAGCTAAATAGAAGGGAAGCTTTGTTAATAGCTAAGCGTGTCAAATTCCTAATAATCATAAATATGATGTTTGTATGCTTTAAGGCCTGTGAATAGTTGGTGCTGTTCAGCCCAACTGACTGGAAAGGAGGAACTGACTGTTTAGGACTTCCTTTTGACTTCAGTGGACCGCAAGTTACAGTCAGAAAAACAACATTCAAATTCATCACAGAGAAACCACATACAAATAGATCCCCTTAAAACTATGGCAGCATCGAAAGTTTCTCCAAGTAATGCAACTTATCTTATGAGTTAGGAAAGAAGAACAGCTTCCAGTTCACAAAAAAGGGTGAGGTTGGTGCCATAAAAACTAAAACCAACCATTAAGACACTCTATCTGTCTTGTAAATCATAAAAAAGCTACTAGTTTTGATGCTGTCAAAAACCTGAAATGCTACTGTTAGAAGGTTTTCCTAGTTAGCATAATAAAAAAAAATGGAATGTGAAAGATCAGGGATTATATGGTCCTTTCTCTAATAGCTTACTTGTTTTGCACTGGTGTGTTTTTCTTCTGGAGAAGATAGATTTTTGGTTTTTGTCTGTGAAATAATCTAAAATTTTATGTTACTTATTCTGAGGTTGTTATGTGTCTCTTTGGAATAACTGATGCTAGTACTTGGACTTTCAGTTTCTTCAAGTGGATTTTTGGCTGCTTCTGACCAAGGTTTCCCAGTGTATTTATTTGATAACTGCATTCCTGTATAATAAAATTAGATAAAATACAATGAAATGAAATAAAATAAAAATAATTAAAAGAAAAATCCAATCCCCAAGTCTTTCACATATGCTAAAAAGACATTTAAAACTGAAAAATATTTTGAAACAGTAGTTTTCTTTGGTTTGGGAACAGAACTTGATGCCATATCAATTCTTATCGACTCTGCTTTAAGATGTAGCTTAGGGGAAAAAGGACAGTGAAAAAAGGAATCTATCTTAGATGAACTACCCCAACTAATAGTAAACTAGGTGGTTTCCCTATGTGTAGCAAATTAGCCATGAAACTAAAAACTCCTTTCAGGCTAATGCTCATTGCTTCTTGCTAACCCTGTAAAATACATGATCTTGGGACAGGGAACCATTTTACACTTCTGTGTTTGCACAGATCAGGAATTTGGCTGAAGATTGCTGTTAAGAGAGTGCAAATAAGAAGTCCCACAGCTATTAATATCTGTAATATCTGAGAACACTGAACTTAGTTGGTGCTGTAAGCTCAGAACTTGTAAGAATACAAACAAAGATGAATTTTGTTGCCAGTAATTTGGAAATTGAGAGGTTGAGTGCTGGAGAGAAAGCAAAATGGGATTATTTTGACTTCTGTTGGACTGTGGATATAGAGAAACTGTTGTATGTTAACATGCCCCCAAAAACATCAATAGTCCAAAGTCTATTTGGACTATTTTTCTTCGTTAATGCAGAATTTTGCACACATCTGATACAACGCTGGGAGGGCAGAGAGTAAAAAGACTGTTGTTGTCTTGATGTCTTTAGGCATCTGGTTTTTCAGTAACTTCCTACTGTGCCTGCTGTCATATCAGAACTGATTGATTGTCCAGGTGTCTGTGGATAATAAAGAAAAGAAATGTAATAGGAGAATCAACGGTGTCTCTGGCTTCCCTCTACAGACAGCCTGCTAGGATTCTATTAAATGTGCAAAAATGCTTATTGCTTTTTCGGCAATCAGCCTAAATGTCTGGGGTGTGACACAGAACAGGTTGAAGAAACTGCACTAGAGTGTCTTAGATCAGCTAAATATAGAGGTTTTGCAAATAATTTTTGTTCACCCAACACTTCTTAGAATCTTTCTTTCTAAATCAATTTGAGAATTTTTTGCATTAGCTCTTCTTTTCAGTCTAACTGAAAGCTTTTATAATTTTGAGTATTCACTCTGACAACTTACTTGCAACACATAGCCTAAGAACAGAAAAATGCCTTTTGGCTAATACATCTAAACAAACCTTCTACAATTTGAATACTTGAAATGAAAGGTGAGTCACAAGCCAGGAGTTTTAGGAAGAAAGGCTCTTTTTGTTTCTGTTGTTGTAGTGGGTGTTTTTTTGATAATGCAATAAAAAAAAAATAGCAATAAGAATTCCTTTCAGATATTAATAAAAAACAGATTTACTGTCATGGAGATGCAATATACTAATGTCTTCTACTAACTAACTACTGATAGATTTGAGCAAGTTATTAAATACTCAGAGTCTAGGAAAAGTACTATGTACAATTACTTAACTCTTACATTAGTAGAGGATTGGTGACTCCATGCCTAGTATAATAGGCGTGCAACCAGCTCTATAAAGTTGTTCTTAACTGATGCAGTCTTGCTCAAATCACTGTAATTTTAGTTTGTTGAGCAAATCTCCCCTCTTCTGTACTTCACGAGAGTAATGTGAGGGTTAAATTATCAGCCTCAAGAGTACAGATGCTACAGAAGAGGAGGACAGTGAGTCCTCAGTTAGGGCTCAATTAACCCTGCAGTTAGGTAGATGATCTGTCTTGCCACAAAATATTCCTCAATATTTGCAGAATTCTTGTCTGGTATTCCTATCCAAACCATTTTACCAGGTCTAATTAAACCTCGCAGATCGTACAGCCAAAAGAACCAAACACTTCTTTTCCCCCTATCTAATCTGGTTTTTCTTTGTATTTCGACTTTTTTTTTTTCTACAGAGTAAACTAGGGCTCAAGTCCTCACTCAGATACTTCATACATCTCTTAAATTCAGTCCCAAAACTCAGACTCTGCATTGTTACCAAACCAGTATATATTTTGATCTTCCAGAACATGCATTATAGCATAATGATAGCAAAGTTTTAGTTTGAAACATGTTCCTACTTAAAACAAATGTTTAATGTGAGTCAATAAAGTAATCTATGACATACAAAGCATTGGTCTACTTAATCTAATGGCTTTACAATCTCTATCAAACACCAAAAAAATACTGAAGATTTCAGGATATAACAGTATGCTGATCATCTTATGATTCACCAAGTATTAATGTCATATTTTCTTGCAGTAATAATATCATAGGGTTGTTAAGGTTGGAAAAGACCTCTAAGGTCATCAAGTTCAACTGTTAACCCTTCACTGCCACGTTTGCCACTAAACCATATCCCCAAGTGCCACACCTCCAGGTTGTATGAATATTTCCAGGGATTGTGACTCAACCACTTCCCTGGACAATCTGTTCCAATGTCCAGTGACTGTTTCCGTGTAAAAAGTTTTCCTAATATCAAATCTAAAACTACCCTGGTTCAACTTGTGAACATTTCCTCTTATCCTGTCGCTTGCTACTTGAGAGAAGAGACTGAGTCCTCCCTCCCCTCTTTGTAGTTGTTGAGAGCAATAACGTCTCCCCTGAGCCTCTTTTTCTCCAGGCTAAACACACCCAGCTCCCTCAGCTGCTGCTCATAAGACTTGTGCTCCAGACCCTTCCCCAGCTCCATTGTCCTTCTCTGGACTCATTTCAGCATGTTAATGTCTCTCTCAGTGAGGGGCCCAAAACCAAGCACAGGATTAGATGTACAACCTCACCAGGATAGGCAGGGATTTTATCTGTAAAGAAGCTTCAGATCTTAGCTTTCTGAACTGTAACATGTTTTGTTCAGTCAGATCAGATTAGTCTAAACAGCATCCAATTACTGTGTTTTATCTTACCTAGTTGTATGAGTCACACTAAAATTGCTGCTTCATACAATGGTATTTTTTAGTGCAAAAATCAAGAAGTTAATGATCTTCATTGCAAAATTTAATGTTTATCTTTAGCATTGCTTGACAGAAACTGCGCCGTAATATCCATCAGTGAGACTTCTCAAGAGAGCTATTAGAGAAGGAACTACCCTTACAATGTTTCTTGTACCTTTTTTACCTGTTTGTTTTCTAAGTGTTCCCCAGCTTTATGTATGAAGGCTGATTCTTGTAGCCTGCAGCAAGAAAATTTCTTAAACTGATGCCAGAATTTAGCGTTTTACCAAGCTTGCATAAAACCCAACATTATCATATTTGATTTATATAATTCTGCATTATCAAGCAAAACCATGCTAACAAACACTGAAAAATCTGAAAACTTTATCATATAAGATAATATGCTTTTATTTTTATTCCAATTTAACAAATAAGATCGCTTCAGTTTTTTTAAGGATATCAGTATTTCAACAACATTTAATTTATTAATATCGAGTTAAATTTCTCCACCCTTCTTTTTTCTGATTGAATTTTTTAAGATCTAAATTATCTCCCATGACAATACCATACTTTCAAAAATTATGGATCCTGTATCGGATAAAAACCCAGAAATATCTAAATCCCATAAGGATCCTAAATTCTCTATATGAAGTTTTTTTCTCTACCTTTAGATATCTATTCAAGTGAATGATTTTTCCTATACATGAGAACTCCTAACTATTCTTTTCTAAACTAGTCTCCAACTTATGGCCTACATATGGAAAATCTATGAAAAAAGTCTGTCATTAGCTAATACTGCTCTTTAGCCAGCCTCCCTTCTGTTTTCTGCGGAGCCATTCAAATGTGATATTAATCATCCAAGTACCTTTGTGTCTACAAAGGTAGACAGTTAGTTTTGTAAATACATGTTAATGTCATTCATGGTTGGTGACCTTTCAGTTACCATGAAGATAAATAAAAAGTCTGAAAATCTTTCTGTAGAATCCTTTTATTATATGAACGGCACACCCACCATTATATCTTTAGTGCATATTTTTAGCATTACGAAGTGCATTGTAATTGTTAACAGTAATGTTTTACTGCAGAGTGACTTGCCTTTATGAAAATAAATGAAAGGCACATCTCAGTTTTGCATGAAATGGAGATTGATGGTTTTGAAGAGGAAGACATTGTAAAGCTTTTGTAGTTTTATACTAACTTGCAGTGAATTAGCTGGAACTCTATGCTTTGTGATTTGCATCATGAAAGATGAAAATGTGAGAGACATTGATACACTCCATCTTTGCTTGAGGCAGTTTTCTTCCAACCTATTCATAGTTCTGGGCATATATTAGGCAAGTATATTTCACCGTGTTCCTTGAAAATAGTAGAACTTTATACTAAGCTTTACTTCCCTTTTGTTTACAAGAAAGTTTAGATACACAGAAATAAATACTCATCCACTTGGGAAGTTCCTTCAAACACTAGGGCCTTGCACCTCACCAAGGTCTCAAGCCTTTATAAGAATAATTTCAGAAGTTTGCCCTCTATCCCATGATTTTGTTGTTTGGGATTTTTTAAATATAAGTCTCATTGTTGGAGTTTTTTGTTTGGTTTTGGTTTTGGTTTTTTGTTGCTGTTGTTTGTTTGTTTTGGTAAACTAAACTTTTAAAATTTTTAAACATTTAAAATTGAAGCTAAATTTTACTCATATCAGTTTCCAGATATTAACAGAGAAGTTCTCTTCACAAAAAGACTAGGCCCAAACTTAGCCTACAAATATATACTTAAAGTCTTGGGTTAATTTTACTAAAGATAAAGGGAATATTGACATACTCAGGTTAGACTGAAGAAAAATGTCATGCAGTTTTTAATTGTAGAAGAGAAAATATAGGCACAGTTAACTCCATATATTGTCTTTGCGTGTAAAGATGTCTCTGTTTGTACTTAACACACAGACTATTTCAATGTTAGTATTATTTTAAACTTGCATCATTTTTATGAAATCTTTACAATTTAGCCCACTTCTTGAGCTTGCCCAGGTCTCTCTGGATGGCATTCCCTCCTTCAGGTGTGTCAACAGCACCACTCAGCTTGGTGTTATCTGCAAATTTGTTGATGGTGCACTTGATCCCTTCATCTATGTCATTAAGATATTAAATAATACTGGTCTTAATACAAATCCCCAGGGGACACTACTTATCACTGATGCCTACAGATACTCAGCCCAATCAACAAAGTTGTGTTTGCAATTGTAACTTTATAGCTGGAATAACAGACTGAATTATTTTTATATTTTTAACTTTTGTTTTTAAATTTTCATGTAGCTGTTCAGTAATTATTTATAATATGATAAACATTAGTCACTTAGCCTTATTCTGCCCCAATATGAAGAGTAACTTTAAAGAGAACACACATATGGTCACCTTACTGTAGGAGGGTAATGCAGAAGTAAGATTGACCTAAATGTGTGGTTCACATATCAGTAAAAAGCATTTTCAGACATATATATTGATTACATATTGATAGCTTTGTCAAAAGTCTGTGTTCTTCCTTATGTGTCAGACCTTTGAAAAATGTCATTTTCTAACCTGAAACAGCAGTTACCCACTTTAATTTTCAACTATGTATAGTTTAAGTATGCTAAAACTGAGGCTTCACCATGATTTTTACAGGAAAAGACGTGAATTTCAGTGTTTTGAAAATGGTAGCACATTGGTAAATATACGTCAAGAGCCACAACTCAATGTCTTTTCTAAGCTTATAATACAGCCTTAAACCACTCATTTCCTCTTTTCTTACAATGAAACTTCAGAATTGGAAGGCCTGTTGTGAAGTATGGTCATGTCTTGCACAAGTAAAACAATATAAGACTAGAGGAAAATGATTAGGAGGAAAAAGAAGCCATACGCCAGCTGCAGTGGCTGATGTGTTGATATATATATACTAAATGAGGGACAACATATGGCACAGGTTGTGCTGCTTCTGTGATATGCAGAAATACTTTATTCCCTAGCTCTTTTTTTTTTTTTTCCAAAACAAACTTCAAATTCCAAAGCTTAATGAACAGCATTACCTTTTTGCCATAAAGGAAATTTCTTGAATGAGAGTTTAAGTAAAACTGAAAAGCTATAACTGTTGTTTATTGTTATAAAATAACTTGCTCAACTCTTCTAATTCAATGTGTCATATGAATTGTGGTTAAATAACCATAGCTTATTTTGAAACAAAAATTAATTATCTATTACAAGCATGCTATTGCTTATCTCTTTCAAAGTCTCATTAGTATGCAAATGACTCTAATTAGGTCACTGTCAGACAATATTTGTGTAGAGTCACTTTCCAAGGTTTTATATGATGGTTTTGGTTCCTAAATATTCATAAACAGTGCTCCTAAAATCAGCTTTACTTAATAGGGATCATTCTAAAAGTCTCATTAGTTCAGTGGAATTAATCTCAGATGGCAAAGAAGAAATAAAAAGATTTTCTTTTTTTTTCCAGAAGATGATATCTTCCAATTTCCACGCACAGTATTAACAGATTAGAGAAACAGTATTATATTTTTAATAGGAATTAAATTTTAAAAGTCTTTTCATAAAAACTGGATATGTTGTCTTTGATCTCTTGCTTTGCCTTGATAACGAGGTGAAGACAAAAAATGGAAAACTTTGTGAGTCATGAAGAAAGTCTGATGCACTGAAAAATAAGTACTGCAGAATTAGCATGTGCAGTTGTAAATATATACTTATTCATTGCTTTCATGTGTATAACTTTTAGCATATGGCACTCTGATGACTTCTAAAAATCTTATACTAAGACAGGGAAACAGAATAAAAACCATTTATGAATCAAAGAAAATTACCCCCAGAAAACAGAGTTTTGAAAGTTAAAACTTTGTGATAATACCTTACAAAAATAGAAAGCAGAGGTTTATTTCTGTCCTTCAGGAAAGGGAGGGTGGAAAGCAAGGGGAAAAGAGAGAATGAGTTTTTTAATTGGTCAATCTCTGGAAATGCCATGATTTAGAATAAAATAAAAATTAATTTAGAAAAATTTCAAGTAAAAGAGAATTTTTCACCATCTGTAGAATTTAATTTTAATGGTCTACATATATGCATCATAGCTATTTTTTAAACTGATAGAATGGATACCTTGATAGCAGAATTTTTTGTTCAAAAGAAGGAAGAAAACTGTGCTGGTTTTGGCTGGGGAAGAGTAACTTTCTTCACAGTGGCTAATGTGAGACTGTGTGTTTGGATTTGTGCTGAACACGTGGTTGATAATAAAGAGATGCTTTTGTTATTGTTGTGCAGGGCTTGGACAGAGCCAAGGGCTTTTCTGATTTTTGTACTGCCACACTGGTGAGAAAGTTGGGGGTGCATGGGAGGTTGGGAAGAGACACAGCCAGGACGGGTGACCCCAACTGACCAAAGGGATATTCCAGACCATATGACATCATGCTCAGTATATAAAGTGTGAGGAAGAAGGAGGAAGGGGAGGACATTTGGAAGGTTAGCATTTATCTCCTCAAGTCATTGTTATATGTGATGGGGCCCTGTTTTCCTGGAGATGTCTGAACACCTGCCTGCCCATGGGAAGCAGTGAATTCATTCCCTATTTTTCTTTGCTTGTGTGAGGCTTTTGCTTTCCCTATTAAACTGTCCTTATCTCAACTCTTGTGTTTTCTAACTTTTACCCTTCCAAATCTCTACCCAATCCTGCTGGTGGGAGAGGGAGTGAGTGAGTGGCTGTGTGGAGTTTGGTTGCTGGCTGGGGTGAAATCACAACAAAAAAAAAGAAATAATAACAGTAAATTCACTGCTACAATGTGAAACCTAATTAAATATCTTATTTCTGATTCATTCTCCAAATATTTTGGATTAAGTATCACCTGGAAACAAAATCCTTTTTCCTATAAGCTATATGGACAGTGTCTACCATCCCTAGAGAGTTCACAACAGGATTAAGTTCACAGATAGAGAATTTGTATTGAAATAGTATAGTGCTGTACTTCACTTAATTTTTAAGATAATTTGAAGAAACTTAGCTAAAATTACCGTTGTTGCTAAGTGCCGTGATAAAACAAAATGTGTAACACTAGTTGAAGGTGAATACTTTTTCCATAGGAAGTTGCAAAACCATAAATGTAAAGAAGATCTTGCAATATTAATCATAATATTTGTAATTTAGATACCATAATAAAGAAATCACAAGATAGTTCCAATTGTGTCATAATTTGCATGATAATTTCTTGTTTCTCAGTAATTTAATTTTCTTTTTCTTTTTATGTATAGGTAGATAAAGAAAACCTTTAAGCAGCTGGGTGGTTTCAACCACCCTGAAGAAACAGCTGTCATTCCTCACTTCCCATATGCTTCACGGTTCATGCCAGAGGAGTGGTCATACTGAAAACCCAATGAAATTCAACCTGGCAGGAGGAGGTTGCAGTAAAGCTGGTTGGTAAAGGCCAGGGGCTGACCAAACCCAGCAGTAAGGTTTGGAATGACAAAGGAGTGAGAGGCAGCCTTTATCAGCATCACGAGGAGGGAAAAACACAGCCCAACAATTAACTGTCTTATTAGATGACATGTCAAACGTCACTTAACAGGCCAGGTAAAAGTAGGTTACCTTTGAAATGTTTCATAAGACGGTAGGAAGTCCTGGAAACCGTTATTTACTCTTTTACTCTGTGGTCTACTGCTGAACAGTGAAATGTTCTGCATAGCTTGTTCACAGTCATGTAGCTGTGAAGGGTCATATCTCTCTCTCTCCCCCTCTGTGTCTGTCTCTCTCTCTGTCTCTCTCTCTCACCTAAATAGTACTTTGGTGTTTCTCTAGGAGATGGATCTGGCCCCCTGAAAATAAAACCAATCTTTAGACAGCTGAGAATTGAGCAACACTGCATTAGCGCTTCATTACTAAAACAAATAGGGTTTGGACACTGTGAATTAACAGTCTCTCATTGAAGTTAGGTTTCCAAAAGGAAATCTTAGAGGATTAACACAGAAAAAAATTTAATCTTAAAACTTTTCTTGAAATCTTACATCAAGTCCCAGAAGACACAATGAAAGATATGGGCAAAGAAACCATGAAGGAGATGTGGACAACAGAACTACTTTGTTTCACTGTTGGGAGTTTTTTTGTTTGTTTGATTGTTTTTTTAAACTATACTTCGCTATTTTTTTATTCTTATGCCAGAAAAGTGATTACTTTTTAGTATATTACATGTCTGTGGACTCTGGGAACCAGCAGCCCTTAATGATGGGTAGCGTTTAGAAACATTTATGTGATATTTCTGCAACATGCATAGCCAGGATTTTCCCATAAAGAGAAAACTGACTGCAGGTTTCATTTGGTCCATTTGCTAGGCACTTTTGCATTTCTCCATACTGGAAAGATGTTACAATTATATTTTTCTAGTGTCAGTGTTTTCACATGTGAAAGGTACGCACATTGAATAGGTGTCCTGTTACTTCTCATACCAACACCGTATTTGAGATGGGGGTCTCCTAGCCATTCATACCACTCATTTAATATTTTATGCTCTTTTGACATTCCACCTTTGAAATTCTTCTTGGATTATGTGATTTGTTTTCTGAATTCCAATTTTCCTGGAGAGACATTTTAGAACTCCTACAGTCCTTTTATTTTCTTTAGGCTAAAAATGTGGAAGTTAGCAGACGATGACATCTTGGAAAGATATGAGAAAACTTTGCATCATACTAGTCTTCATACAAGAACTCATTTCAAATTAGAACAGATTTAACCTATTTTTTTTCCATTTCTTTTCTTTTCCCGTGGTGACATCTATTTTAGACTGTGTTCCAGTCTAAACAGTCTAAGTATTATTGTGGGAATGAACAGTCATCTATCTAGCTGCCTATATTTAGGACTAAAATGGGATTTGGAAAGATTATTAATCATTCTTATTAATACAAGCAATTAAGTTGGGAGATTTTCAAAGTTAGACAACACCCCATTTTGGCATGGCATGAAACGATGAAGTATTTCTGTCTTCCATCTGAATGAAATGAGTCTATAACCAGAAATCTCATTCCATATTTGCAGTGTTGATTGCAGAAATAAATTTTTATGCCTGAATTGCCTTCCTATCTTTCATCCTTTCTTTGCCCCTGTCATACTTCCTCCCTTCCCCCTTCTTTCCTTCTTGAGGTATTTACACAGAACATAATATTTCTAGACTGAGACTTGTGAAAAAACTTTAGGAATGTTGAAATGCTTTCCAGTTCTCCCTAAATGATGTTTTAATGCAACATTCTCATTTATTAAAAGAAGTAGTTTGAAGACACAGCCCAAAGCCTACTGAATCGTACATTTGCAAATTAAGCCCTTTTGATGCTGAGTTTGAAAGGTTCAGGATTCACACCTGCTTTCTCAGACATTTTGGTGATACCTGGCAGTGTAATATTACTTCTCTTAGAAGTGGTGATATTGTGGACTTTACTATTTATTAATAGTTATTGTATGTTAGCTGCTTGTATAGCTAATTAATTGTTAATGTTTTCTTACAGAAAACCTATTCTATATGAGAATTCTTTTAAAATTCACAGAGCAGGTTAATTTTATTTCCATTACATTTTTTTCATATAATTTCAACATCTGCTTAGAGTGCATTCACTTAAATTGTTAATGTTAAATCAGGACAAAGTGTGACTCCCTTCACACTTCACTTGGAAATTGGTCCTGGAGGAAGGGAGGAGAAGACAGAGAAGGAAGAGTATACGAGTAAGTAGAAATGAGAAAGTGTATTTAAGGGTGCAGCAAAGTCTTTACAAAGTCTGTGGCCCTAATTAGTAGTGGCCTCTAATTTGATTCAAATGTTAAGAAATAATAAAAAAAAAAAAATTACAAATTTGCCTTTTTTTTTTTTTTTTTACATTTGATACCTAGGTTCTATATGTTCTAGAAAAAATTATACTAATAAGCAAGTAAGTAAGCCCTTTATACTGAGAGAGGAAAGAAATTTTCATGTTCATGATACATGACTGATCCAGTCTCAAGAAAGATTAGAGTGATGTTCTCCATTTTGGCTCCTGGAACACCTCTGTCTCTGCTTCTTGCACGTTCTTCTGTCACTTTTTGCTTACAGGCTCTAAAGAGCTGCACTGCAACTCTTTATTCGCTGCGTCTGAACAAATAAAAACACTTTATATTTCAGGGCACAGAGGACAGTTTTCTAGCCAAGAAATCCTCAGTAGATATTACTTCTAATCATAGAAAGACAGTATTTAATATTCGTAATACATAGTAAATATTCTTGTAGATAGATGTTTTAAAAAAATATATATATTTTAGTTTAAAATCATCAAGATTTATTCACTATGATTAATGTAAAGACTGCTATGCAGTTATGGAGTTGTTTCTGCGTTTTACACAAGAATTCACATTCCCCTAAAATTTAATTGCAAGATCATTTTAATCCCTGTAGCTAATTGTCTTATCTGTTCTGACTGCCCTACTTGTTCTTTCAAAAATAAATAAATCTTCCCACATTCCCTCTCTCTGCAAACTACAGTCCTATATACTTGCCTGCCTATTTTGTGCTGGATAATGAACTCACCATGAGTTGTCAACATGCTTTTGAACTGATCCATTGTTCACATGTGTTATGCTGATCCCATGTGTCAATATCAGGCATTGCTTACATTACCTTGCTGCCTGTCCATTAGATGCTTAGCTCAGAGTTGTTGCTCAACTAAAGTCAGGGTTAGATACATCTTATATGAGCAAGAGGACAAAAGACAAGGAGATATGTGCCATTTCACTTTCAGAAAAGGTTTTTACCAATGCAAATTAAGTCACCACAAAGATCTTAGTTGCTGAGTAAAATACATGCTCCAGTGGGTACTAATATCTGGAAAACATCCCCATGAATATCAAAAACAGTGGAAATTGCTTCTAAGTGGCAAAAAGTAGCAGCAAACTTTTGTATATTAGTCATGGAAATACTTTTGGAGTTTTTGTAAGCAACTATATTGTGATTTTAATTGTTTTATACTTAAACTCATTTTGAAAGAAAGCATGTTCCTTTCTAAAATTGCTGCTACATGTGGAGTATGACAGTGTGATGAGGTCTACAAGTGCACAATAAGGACTACCTAATTTTAGAATATAATATGCATCTAAATTTTAGTTACCTCTTGAGAGACTGAGTGCTTGCATTTAATTGCTTGTCAGTGAAAACCAGTGGAAACCACACAAAGCCTCCAGCAGGAGGGAGAGTGTCTGTAAATGAGGTCTTTCTTTATGAGAACTAGGTTAGAAGCATTTAGGTTTGGCTTGCTCTGACTACCTATTACAAAAGGATGGCTTGTGTTCAGTATCCATCATCACGCCTGCTCTCTTCACCAGCAAAAAGTGCTTGGCTTCTCTGGGCTTGGCTTGGAAGACTGCTCTTCATTCTCTTCCGTTGCCTGCTTAGCTTGGACTCAGAAATGCTTTCTGGAAAGGCCATTTTGGGAGTGTTATGAAAGTGAAGGAGAAAAATCCCTTTTCAATCGACATATTTTAGCTGATAATGGAGAGTCAACACCTAGCTCCATACAGGAGCTAAACAAAACAAGATACAATGCTCACATTCCTACAGCATGCAATATTTCATAAAATGGAGGCTAGGAAAAAATAAAACCTAATACTTTACACTACCCAGGGCTTTTATTTGGAATTATTTTACTTTTGTGTATGATATTAAATGCTTTACCTTCATAGCAATGCTTTGAGCTTCATGGAAGAGGACTCTCAAAGAGAACTATAAAAATCTGTTAGAATTAGACATACTTCTTCAGTACATAAAAATGTCACAGCATTACAGTTCATTATCTCTAGTCCTCTAGGACTAGAAGTGAGAACTAGCTCCTATTTGAAAAACATTTTTCTTTCTACAGTGAAATTTCTCCCCATAGGTGGGAAAATCTAAAATGTCTTTTTGAATATACTGTACCCATATTTTTATATGACATTTGAAACAAACAATCAAATAATAGTAAAATATCTTATATGCATGTTTAACATCAAAACAAATTATGGATTAGAGTGATCTGCTTCTGTAAAAAGTGTCATGAAACTCCATCGTTTCAATTTTGTTGTCTTTTACAGACATTTTGCAGTCTTGCAACAATGCACAATCATATGTGGAGCAGTGTAAAAATCAGCACTAGTGTTTAAACAGTAGATTTTAGTATTTGATTAGGGTTTTGTGGAAGTCAAGAAATTTTATTCTGGAAAAAAGGAAGATAAATATTTCATAACTAAAACACAGCTTGGAAAAAAATCCTGTTGGAAGTGACCTTCTGATACCAAAAGAAAAGAGAAAACTAAATTATGGATGTAGAGGGAAGTAAAAGCAAATGATTCACAGTAAGAAAAATCATTAAAAAAAGCTAAATGTTAGGTAAAATAAACTCAGGATGAGCTCTATTTCCCCAAGGAATAAAATTTCAGTGATAATTCATGAACACAGTCAAATCAAGTGTACATGGTAGGGATATCTAAATTATCGATTAATTCTTCAATAGCAGTAAAATGAATCAGTGATTTAACAGGCATTTTCCATCATCCATTTTTATACTATGAAAAGCCACTTAAGTAATGGAACCATTTTGCATCATGAAATAACCTTTATCTTACTTTATTTTTCAGTGATTGCTGGGGGAAACCGTCTTTGCAGTCTGTTAGGAGGGTTGATGGCATGTGCATGTGGCAGAGTCATACTCATCTTGTGTCTTACCAAAATTATATTACATATCAAAACTCATATTACACGTTTCACTATCTTTTCTACTCTACCACTTCACCTCCTGACTTTTGTGGGTGCCTTGATACTTCTGAAGGCTTTGTATTGAAGATGTGGTTTCCTACTATTTGTTTCTTGCTCTTTTTTTACCCAGCTGGCCTTTGGAAGGTGGCCCTCCCACTGAACATGGAAACTGAACCATCTGGCTGAGAAAGGGCAAAGAATTTTGATCTCTAACAGAAATTACTGAACCTATAAAACCAATCAAAACCAAAGGACCAACAAAAATGAATACCACTGTAGACTTAAATATTAACCATTCATTATGCAGTAATAATAATAGTCATAGTTGACAAAAGAACAGCACATACAGTAGTTTATATAGATAGGAGAATGAAACCAGCATTCAAATTCAGTAATCCAGAATACTCAGAGAAATATAGAATTTGGTTTGGTTTGGAAGGTCCCTTAAAGATCTAGTTCAAAAGCCCTTGCCGTAGGCAGGGACACCTTCCACTATGATCCATGATTAATTAGAAGATATATTAAAAATTAATCTGTGCTATTTTCCATAAAGATTTGTTATAAGATGGTTTCAAAATTCTTGTATTGTAACTAAAATTTATATTTTTTAAATTTTAAATGGAATTATAGAGAGACTAGTTGTAATAAGTTTACATTTTGGGACAGATTTCTTACTGAAGAAAGAGTAAAAGTTTTGTATAAATAAATCTCATTTTAAGAGGTACATATCATTAAGAAATATATTTTTGAGTTAGGAAAGTACTAGATGTAGGTAATCTTAATATTATATTTCATAAAACCTCTAGATTTCATGTATATAGCTACAGATATTTGATATGTAATTCAGAATGTGAATATATACAGTTATTTATGAGTAAAGATATTCTGGTCAGATGAGCTGTTAACTCAGAAGAAAACTTCTGTATATCTGTTTTCCTTGCTTTCTATGTTTTGTCCAAATTTTTGGTGTTTTTTTTTCCCAATAATTTCACAAATTATCTTAATTGTATACTTCCACTTTCGTAATATTTTAATTGATAGCTTTTTGATCCTTTCAGTATGCTACACTCTGATTGGGTAAGTTGCTTTTTAAGTTGAAGTAAAGAATACCCAATTAATTAGCCACTGCAATTTTTCAATGAAAGTTTATTACTCTTCTGGTTTTTAAAAAGGAGAAGGACATAAAGTTGATTCAGAGAATCAAATCTCTCACTCCTTTACAGTGTATATGTTGATGTGAGGACTGTCTGCACACTAAGTCTGCCCTAGATTTTAGTGGTAAATCCTAATTCTGCTGTCACAGAATTCTACAGGAGTTTAATGGAGCACAATAAAGAGGAGAAAAGTTGTATTATTTCAATAAGAACTATTATTCAAGAATTATCTGCAAGTACTTGGGTATGCTGAACACTTCATTTGTCATTACTTTTCACAAATACTGTCCACGGGCTCTACTGAAGTCTGTTTGCAATTCTTTTGCTATCCATTAAGCTTTACTAGACTCTGTAGGGTTATACTTTACCTGTGCAAATCTGCAAAATACTTTTCTTACCCCATGACTCCAGTAAAGGAGTTCAGAGTTGTTATATTTCACCCTTTGACAAGTATTTATATTATACTCATGCAAATAGATACAGAAAGTTGTGTGGAAGTTTTAGAGAAAATTTATGAAAGCCTAAGAAACATAACCATTTAAGTGAATCAGATGATGGTTGGCTGGTTTTAAAGGTGACTCTACATATTTATTGCAGATTTTACAGACATAGAATATAAACTATCAACCCAATGTATAAACATGATAAATCTTTCCACTTGAACATGTGTCTCTCACCACAGCTATACGGTTAGCTAAAGTGGTGGTACCTCCTTCCTGTGACAGAGTAATCAGAGCTGAACTAATTTAAACAAATTTGACCTTGAAAAATAAAAAGCTCATTTATTCTGGGGAGTGAATGACCCATATTTAGTTTAAGTTAGTTGACAGATGCATATAGATTATCTTCAGAGGCAGAAATCCTGGCTGTGCTGAAGTCAGTGTAAAATTCAGTGACTTCAGTGAAACCAGGATTTTGTCCAAAGTGCTGTAAGCAACTGGTCTGGTGACACCCCGCTCGGTGATGCACTTGTGAAGATTTGCGAGTGTGTTTGATTTCAGTTGCCCTTGTAACACCACAGATAATCTGTCATCTACTCAGTTAACATTCCTTTGATAAACAGTTTCTACAGCAATTATTATAAAGGAGTGTCTGACACAGAGGAGAATAGCGCTCAAAATATACTTTGATAGCTGATTAGACACTTTTTTTCTCCAAGATGTATTTGTCCTTCCTTGTCTCGAACTAAAAAGCATTCCAACACCACAGAAAATAACAGGGAGATATGATTCAGTTTTTCTTGTCAACCTACAATTTTTTCTGATGGGCATATTGTCCTGGGGTTTCTTTCATGTGTGATGCAACAGCAAAATATATTTTAGCAGTAATTTCTAGCTGAGAACAAGATTCTGCTGTGTCTGACATCCAACCAGCCATGAAGAGAGCTAAATACAGTGTCTGCCCTGGAGAGAATCCAGCAGCCACCCCACATGAGAGCAGTATATAACAGATGGGACTAGGATGACTGATTTAATTAGAATATTTTAATAGAAGAATGGAGAAACATTACACAGCTCTAACAGTTAGTGAAAAACTCCATTAAATTCCCCAAATTAATTGTTCCATAGGGAGAATACGTCAAATAAAGCATATCTCACTGTAATCTCTCTTTTTTCCCTCTTTCTCTCTCTCCACCTCCCCACCCCCTACATGTTTTTTGGTGGGGATATTTTTTGCTCATTTGGGGAGATTCCAGCTGATCGCCATGGAAATGGATCTGTTAAATTCCACTTACAACACACCTAAAACTCTAAAGGAGAAATAAGCATTTGGATATACTTAAAGATTTATCTAGATCTATTAAATAAAATGCTGAATGGCTTAAATAATTTGAATTTTTCTGATACTTTCAGTTTTAAATATTTTTTTTATTATAGAAGTATCTTTTCTAATCATAACATCAGAAAAAAAAAAGCGTTTCTTGCATTTCTAATATAATGTGACATTTGTCCAAAAGAAAATTAATTTGGGGTTTTTTGGGTTGTGGGTTTTTTGTTTTTTTTTTTAGTTAATAGAAAATAGGTAATACCATGTATTTTAGTGTCTATTAGGATCATAAGAATTAAATTAATTCTTTTTTAACTTTTTTTTTTAAGAAATCTTAAAATAATTTAATGTAAGTATTTTCAAATCTCCCAGTAACATCTCATTATATTGTCACAGGACAGAGAATTCTTTAAACTATATCTCCAGTTCTTAATTTAATCAGTATTAAATAATTTTAGCCAGATAATAGTTTCATTTGGGGGTTTGAAAAAAAATTTTATATATAAGTAATAAAACAAGTCTACCGATGCTAATGAAAGAATGACATACCATAAAGCTTAGCAATACAATGCTTAATGATAATTCAGTTGTTGGAATAATGGAATCTATATCAATTAAGCATGACAGAATCTCCTATTCAGTAATTGTTCAAGTGCTAAGAAGAACAAATAGTCTAGCTAAGAGCACAAGAGGAGAATCTCAGTATTATTTTATAGGACCTTCCTATTAAATCAAATTAAAAAGGGTCAGTAACTACTTTAAAGAACATTTAAAGAAGACAAACAGAATACTTAATAATAATCATCATTATCATCCAAAGTGGGGACAGACCTCTTTTTATTTAAAGAAAAGGTTTACTTGCAGAAAATGATTAGTCACCACAGGTCATTTTTCCAACTAAAAATGAGGATGTTATATTACTTGAGTCTTAAATTTAGCAAAACAAGATTTTTAAAGAAAATAAGGATGACGTGGGCTTTTTTGCATATGCTACACAGTCATTTTAATTTTCATTATGATTTCACTGAGACAATAATTTTCAGATTGTTGGTTGTTTTTTTTTTTAGTTTTCCTGGAAGATTTTTATATTAGAATTTAATTCCACAGTTTTGCATCATTTTAGTCTATATTACTCTTAGGCTTCAAGAATGGCACCTAACAAAAGCACATATAGTCACTCCCCATTCAGGAGTAGCTCATAACTGACCTTGAATTTGTTTTTTCTATAGAGTATTTGGAAGCATACTTGTTACAAACAAAAAACCCACCCCAATATTTTAAAAAAGGAAAAGACAAACATTTCTTCCTATTATGTGGCCTGTAAATTTGAGCTCCTACATTTTTCATTGCTGAGTGAATTAATGTGATATATACTAGTTTCCTTTCTCTTTGTAGTTACTATTTCAGCAGCAGCCTTGATCAGAATCCTGCAGACCTTAAAACCATCACCTCTGCCATGTCATTCTGACATTGACAGTATGCTAATAAAGAAATTATTGTAACATGGAGAATGCAATTAAGGTGCAATTAATGCCTCAGTCAGAACAACAGTTCAGGTTAAAATTCACATCACTAAGTCCAAGTTGTTCCTTAAATTCTCTGAGTTTTGGGAAAGAATTAACTTTGTCCTAATTATATATTAGTAACACCATGTTCTCGCTTTTCTTGCACATACCCAAGCTCAGCAACACTGCTCTGGTTGCAATAAGGTTGCTTGTCAAATTTGATTAAACCACTGAACACAGGTTCTTTGCTTCTTTGTAGTATATTGTTCTTCTTGGGAAAGATAACTTTCTCTTCATACATCTGACTTTAGGATGAATCCATTGCTGCCTGCCTACTACTGGACTTGGACGGCCAACATTGCTCGCAGCTCAAGGAGAATAGGAGGAAACCTGAATGTTAAGTATAAAATAAATGAGTTGACCTTCAGAAAATTTGGTAGTGATTGTTATGGAGGTCAAGTAAAATGGGATTATGAAGAACTGTCAAACATACAGTGGGTGAGAAATGATAACATGAAGGGTGACATTGGTTGACTAGCCAACGTTTTGCTTGGAGTTAATTTTTGATTACCCCTTCAACATCGTCTTTTGTTACAGTATGTAGAAATATTAAAAAGCTAAATTGTACAGAATAATCAATGAAAAACATTTCATCACAGATTTGAAACTACAGAAAATATGTTCTCAAGAAAATACTAAGACTTCTACAAACTCTTAGACTACCTATTGTGTGGATTATTTTCCTTCACTGCATTTCTATTACTCAGAAATCCCACAGTTTGGAGAAAAAAAAAAGAAAAAAAAAAAAGATTTGATGAGAGAGAAAAAGAGGGAAAAGTCAGAGGACAGGAATTTTAGTTTTGTTTGGTTTGAGGGATTTTAATGTCTCTAGAGTATAACTAGGGTCACAGCTGTGATTATAGATTTGGGGAATATTTTTATATACTTGCAATCATATATTTATGATGAAAAATAATATTATTTTTTGGAATTCAAAATTAAATTAAAATATCATTTAACTGTGAAAATTTGAGGAATGAAACAATATATACTTTATGAAACAAAAACAGAGATTGGGGTTTTCTTTTAATTCCTAACAACTGATTGTCATTTCTGTGATTTTTCAGTTGTTGCTCTTATTCTGATTAACAAAAAGTAGGAAGAAATATAAAAAATATAATTAGAACTTTGCTCAAATTGTACAAAAATGCCTGTTATTTTTAAAATCAAATAAGACAAGTGTTTAATATCTATTTCAGAACTATCTTTATATGGAATATATAAGTGAACCTACACTAAATATTTCAACTATCTCTTATAAATACAAAAATCAATCACTGATAAGCAGGAACATACGTCGGATGGAACCTTCAAAACATTAAATGCTGAAGTTTGATATTTGATATTAGCATAAGATCACAGGATCATTCACACGTGAAGGGACTTTGAGATGTCCTCAGTCCGAACTTGTGTATAAACAGCTGTGAGATTAAACCAGGGCTTGGGGCTTTTTTGAAACATATTATGAGAAACTATAGGAATGGAGACTGCTCAACCTCTCTAGGCAAATCTGTCCCACTGCCTGACTTCCCTCATGGTGGTAAAACTCTCTTCAGATCATGTTCATTGTCTTTTCTAGTCCCACTTGCCCCAGTTCATGCTCCACTGTGAGAAGCACAGTTTTGTTCTCCTTGTTCAGGGCCTCTTAGGTGCTCCTGAAGCCATTTCTGCTCCTGCCTGGACAAGTCCCTCTTTCCCAGTCTTTCTTCATGGATCTCAGAAAAACTTTCTCTGACTATCTTAAGATAAAATTTGCTAAGGGAAGAAACCTCTTAATGAAAAGCTTGATTAAAAAATTTCACATGATCCTGGCCAATATATAAATGGTAAGATCTCCTGTGAAGCAGCGTTTTTAGGCTCATTAAAGTTTTAAATAAGTTATATAAATTTAGCAAAATCTATACAGCCATTGAAAATCTCTCTAAGATGATCTATGAACAGGGAGAAGGGATAACTTATTAATCCTGCAGGTTGCTCTTCAAACACCTGGATATTCTGTTACTCTGCATCTCACTTCGTACTCAACTTCCCATGGAGGTGAGGTTTAGGCATTTATTAAACTTGAACTGAAATTATTTATTACTCACCATGTTTTAAATTTTTGTAACAAATGTAAAAAATGCATGCAGGTCTACTTAAGTACACTATACTGGGCAGCAGTGAAGATAATTAAATGGAAGCCATGAGAGAATATTAACTGGCTCACTCAAATTTTCAGTTGTCTTCTTACTACTCTACACAATTTTTAAGGAAAGTAGATGACAGTCTGATTTGTAATATTTGGCAACTGGAGGACTCATAGCTTTGTTCTTGGCTGTTGTGCCATACAGAAAAATAAATCGGTGAAGACCTGTTCCTGTCATATGGAATTTGCTGAATGTCATATTGAAAAATATTTTCTTTTGCTTTTTCTTTGAGATTGATTGTTCATTTATGCACACTATTTCTTAACTGGCAGTAAATTCACAGGCAGGATATGTCCAAGTGTGTTTAGTCTGAGGCACTGGAAGAAGTTCAAGACCACAGTATCATATAAAAATCTTTCCTTGTCTTCTATTAATCAAAAGACAAATAACTTTCTCAGCAATGTGTGGCAACAGGAAACACACACATTAGAAAATACCTCTCTCACTATCTTTCTTACTTTCTTTGTTAATATACCATTTTAATCCACCAGACACACTTTCTAAGACTGATCACTACACATATCTATACACAGATCACTCCAAGAAAGGCATAACATTTTTTTGCTTCAGTTGTATCACATAAATTCAATTCCATTTCATATTTTACACATTGCATTGTAGAAGTGTTCAATTTATGAACATTTTAATGCTCAGCCTCCATTTCCATATCTCCTTAAAACAAATGACAAATGTTTACCTCTTCACAAGAGGGTCAGACAATTCACAATAGGAAAATCTATATAGTGACCTAATTTAAAGTTTAAACATTTCAAGGGTCATAATGTGTAGTGTGGTCATGGCTGTAGAGGTCTAGAGAAGAAAGGGTTTATTGTGTCTGTGTAGACTGTGAAGTACTTGCATACTTATAAGTGGGGAATGCAGAATTATTATAATTAATTAATTTATCTGGTGATTTATAATTTAGCTTTTGTTCTCATTTTGAATTATGCATGAGCCATGACAATTTTGAAAAAAAAAAATTGTTTATTTGCAACTTTGCTAATTTTAACCTAGAGTTAATTCAGTTACTGGTAGCTGCATTTGCTTATACCTGCTTATGAAATGGAAAATAGCTCTGTAGAAAAATTTTCCCAATGTATTATACTAGTACTTTTTCCTAGTATAAGAGGGTTTATTTGGAGAGTGATTTTACATTGTCAGAGCTGTTCAATGAGAATGGAATTATTAACTGACAGTGACAATCTTGTTAACAAACCATTCAGGGCTTTTCAAATCCCTAACAAGGAGCAGTGTCCTTCATTATTGGGTATTTTAAATCACAAAAGTGACTTTATACAATTAATGAAGAACATATTGCCTTTAGTGCATAAAATGAAACATTCCTGACCACCCTGTGGCTTGTTGTATTTCTTATTTGCACTGTGATATCCTGCATTGGTGGCTTCTGAAGCCTTTTTTTCTTGGTCCACAGAGTTAATAACATTCAACAATAACAGTGAAAAAGTGGAATGTATTTGAAAATCAGATATACTTTAGTACTGGTTTACGAGATATTTCTAATTAGAACACTTATTTATTGCCTCAGAATACAACACACAAAAATATCAGTGCTTGAAAAGTGTGAATTTATGTGTTAACAGGGGCTTTTTGTTTTATTTTTTAATTTTACATCTCAGCTTACACACCTATTCAGCAACACTCTAAAGTCTGGATTTAAAACTAAATATTTGATAAATCTCACTCAAGTCAATTCCAAATATGATGTGCTTTCTCACTAATTATACCTTAGACCTCAAAGCAGTTATGTCAGCTCGACAAGTGCTGTGTGACATTATAAGCTGCTAAAATTACTATAAAACATTTCATTTAAAAATAAGCTTTCTCATAATGAATAAAATTACATCCCTGAGCTTTCTCATTTGAATGTTCAGGTAAGTGATGTGAATAGTGAATTGGCAATGTTTGGCACTGTTACAGGTTGGTAAAGATGGTTCAATAAAGCAAGCCTAGTCACAGAAGACTTGGACAGTACTAAAAGATCAGGCAAAAATTCTGGATGAAATTTAAGGTTGATAAAATCTAAACAATCTATACAAGGAAACACACTTATAATGATGATTTCTAAATTAGTTATTGCTGCTCAGAAAAGAAATTTTAGCAACACTGTGAATCCAAGAGGCAATATAGCATATTAGAATTTACCAGGGGAGCGATAGAAAACAAAGCAGGAAGTTGATTATGCCAATGAAGACTGTGCATTTATCTTGGGAAAGTGAAGAAACCGAGGGTGTAAGCTAGTGAAACAGGCAAAGACCATCCAGAGCTTGAGTGTTCTTCCTGTCCCTCCTCCTATAAATGGAAGTACAGATGTAATCCTCCTAGTGGCAGGGTGATGGTCTAAAAATTTTGTACTGAAGCACTTCAGCTGTTCTGACATTCTTGTGTGTTCTGGTGACACAAAATGGATTTTTTTTGATATGAAGGGAAAAGTCAACCAAAGTTGCACATCTTTTTAGATTACCTTCTAGAGGAGAGTTTTGGTAGCGTATATGTTTTTGTTAAAAACCTATGCAGAAAAAGTACTTCTTTTGCTATCAGAGATATTTTCAGATTCCAGTTTGAACAAAGAGCTCTTTTGACTGATCTTTTGGGAGGGAAAGTCCTTTTGCATAAATGTATTGCTTTGAAAAACAGGTTGAAAGGATAGATGAGAGGTCTGCCAGAGATAGAATCAGTCAGACTAGTTTGGATGCATTTCTAGTGATTTTGGGGGCTTTGTCTTGTATCAGATGCAGACAAAGGTGATGGACCAAGAATGAAAGCATCCATCCCTTTCCTGTTCTCACGACTCAGTCAAAGGGAGGTCTTAGCTGGATTGTAGCTGGCAAAAAAACAACATTCAGCTTATGCTCTAACCTTGCTTTGATAGTCAGGCTGGTCAAAGCCACTTTTTGTGACATTCAAGGCCCACAGTAAAGCCTGTGGAAAAGTGGCATTCCCCAGGTGGTGTGTGGGATAGTTGCCTTCAGTAGCAAAAGCAGAGAGGCAGATGTATTCCATTCTCTTTCAGAGCACTCTTCCACCAGTGCCTGAGTCAATCCTCAAAGCTTGCTGTAATTTAGAGCACTCTGAAGAGTGCTGTAACATTATGCAGGGGAACATCAAAATGGTCTTGTAATGTGGTGGATATTTTTCTTTCCTTATGTACCAGTCTTTCCTCTCCATTTTTAGTTTGTTTCCAAATTAATTTTTAATGTATTCCTTGTATTTTGATAGTCTTTCAGCTAACGAAAAAGAGAGGAATAGACATGGCTTCCAGCAGTTACAAAAGCTTAATTAGACATGGTGCTGATAAGAAAGTGGATAACAGCATTATGTGGATTTATGTTTTACTTGATATTTTGCTCTAGAGATAGGGTGTTTTGAAAGCATGTTTCAGAAGAGAGCACTGTGCAAGAGTTGCACCAGAAGAAGGCTAAACTGCACTGCCACTTTCTTTTATATTTTTAATTAAGATTCCAATTTTTTTTTCAGTTCCAGAGAGTCCATGAGATTACTGGTTGTTAAAATCAGTGCAGAATATTGCAAATATCAGTTTCTGGGTTTTGCTGGATACAAATGACTTTTGTCTATTTGGCTTTGGTGTATTAAGGACAAGTGATAAAGTTGCAAATAGAAGTAGAACTGCAGTGTATATTTTAAATTAAGAACAGATTGAGGACTCTGCTTTGTCAGAATCATAGATTTTTTCTGTGGTTTTTTTTTTCAGTTTATCACTTTTTTTGAAATATGCTGTTAAATTCTTAGCATCTGTTTCTTTTGCAGCAACTTGTTACCTTTCCAGTGTTCCAAATTTGACATTTATTTTCCCATTTGCTGATTTTGAGGTTTTAAATGGAGGCTTTAGTAGCATCTGAGGAGAACCATTGAAACTAATTTTGTGTCTTACTATATTCTACCTAACTGAACAACAATGATTTGTGCATTCACTGCAATTAAAGAAACCCCCATAATTACAAGTGAATAAATCTTTAGTTTCTCCAGATCTCTGCTTTTCAGCTGGACTGGAACTGCTTCCAGCAAAAATACCATAAATTTATGAAAATTTAGTATTAGTTTCTTGGATCAAGCACATATCTAAAAGTTAATTTATCTGGTTTAAAAGAATAGTTGCTTATTTTTATCCTGTTGTATCTCCTTTGCCTTTTGCTTCTATTTTTTCAAGTTTTTATTCCTTTATGATGATCAGTGAATAATTTTATGTACTGTTTTAAAGAAGTAGGCTGTGTAAGCAACAAGTGTTTAGATTTCAGATACTTTCTGCAGCCTTGTTTAGCTGATTTATTACCTGTGAGATTTTTGTTGTAATAAAGTTCTTTGCAACTTATACAAATTCAATTTCTATTCAAAATAAAAAATTTACCTACACTGTAAAACTATTAATTTTATAGACAATTGACAGCTGCCTGCAAGAAATAATACAATCTCATCCTTCGTACTGGTTTACAAGTTAGCTCATTTCTGCAAGAGTTAAGCTGGAGAACCTTTCTGCACCAGAGTTACCGGAGTATCTCTCCCATTGTGTACAGTAATAATTCAGGGCAGGCTGTTTCCAAGAACAGGAAATCTGGTTCATAAATTGAACAAGGAAGTCAGTTATTAGAAAAAAAAACAGAACTAGAAGACAATGGAAAATTTCAGGGATTGATTGACAGCTCCTATAAAGCATCTTTGAGTTTTCAGAGAATATTTAATCCCTGGTTTTAACTAAATACACAAATATGCCAAAACTGCCAGTTCACAGCTTTAAATATAGAGTATTATAATAAAAATATTTTGAACATATTAAAATGTGCATATAATGTCCGTTTGGCTATAAAAAAATAAACATTTTTATACTTTTTGAGGTTTTTTTAGTATTTTTCTTAAATTTCTATCATTACTTGTTCAAATTCACAAATTAAGTATATTAATAACATAGTAGAACGTTTTATATTCCTATACATTTTTATCACTGTTATCATATGCATTGTTAACTTTCTTGAGTTACAGAATCATCTGAATATTTCACAAGACATCTTGTGAAATCTTATAGATTTTCAATTTCCTGTCTAAAAGCAGAGTGAAAACAATCAGGAAACTTCACATGCGGAAGTACACGCTATTTGCTGAAAAAACAGTTCCCAGACCATCTTAGCAGAAGTCCCACTGGGATTTTGGTAACAGTCTTCTCTATAGTTAAACAATTTAATGGATTTGGCAGCTTAGCAAAATCCATTGCTTTCTAATAGTCATGATTTTGAGGTTGTTTTTGGGTTTTTTTAAGTCCACAATGTAGCTCACGCTCTCCTCACATAGAGGGCAGCTTATATCTCTCTATAGCAGATCCATCTGCTGCTTGAATCAACCTTTCCCCAGACAGACAAAACTGACTAATGTCCAAAGCATTATAATAACATTTGTAACTGTAGCTGAGAAGGGCCAGCACATATTAATTTGTCATTTGGTGCATATTTATTAATGAGATTGTGCACAGTTGCCATACTTAGGCTGTTAAAAACCAAAGCAGCTAGTGCTGCTGAAATCAAATGGTCTTCATTAGTTTTATTATGTGTGCATGTATTTTTTATTAAAAGTTTATTATATATGTTACAGTGTGAGTTTCTAAAAGACAGCAGATTTCAAAAAGCGTATAAAAAATTCATCATTCTGTGATCAAGGAAGCATTTTCCTTTTCTTTGTTGCATTACAGCTCTAGCATATCCTTAATGAAACTGTATCACTGGTAGAACTGGTACAACAGCAGCTGGTAGTTACCATGACAATCATAATTTAAAAATATTTTTTTGGCAAGAATCTTTCTGATACTGCATCTATTGAAGTAAATGTATTCAACGTCAGGCAGGCTTATAGTTTAATAAACATTTTCATATTTCTTTGCAATGGATTACATCTAGAAAAATAGAGGAAACTTGTATGTTGGATTATCTTCATCTTTGTGACAATTCTTACCTGATGAGAATGAGTTGGTACCCATTTACAGAATGAACGTGCCTATGGGGAAAAAATGTAATATAAATATTAAAGGGCTTACTATGCTTTAGTTAGATGCAGTATGTCCTCGCTGCATTTTATCACATTTACTTTTACATACCATTAGGGTACCTTGTCTTGAAAATATCATTAGGGAATGCATAAAGATTTTTAAAAGGCAAAAAAAAAGTTATAAGTATGATCCAGATTGTTGCATATGAATTTCTATTTCACAGTACAATGTGCTTCTCCATTTTACCTCACCCAAAATGGTTCCAGACTAAAATACAAATTCGGTAAATAATAGAAAACGTTTATTTACAAATCAGATGAACTATGGGTTTTTTTTCCTTTCCTGTTGCTCTTTATTCTTTTATCATGAGTGTTACAGCATTGACAAGAAGATGCTTTAGAGCAGAAAAAAAAAAAGGTATCCATGTAGTCATTTTCCCAAAAGTTTTCAGTGAAGATTCTAGTGGAACAAAATGTGAGTTTTTCTATTTAAATTAACTGTGTGTATTGAATAAAAATCCCCTGGTTCAATGAGTAGTGGTCAGTAAATCACCGGACACTATATTTATGCATAGTTCTACTTATTAAGTATACAGCCAGGTGGGTGCAATTTTATTATGTAAATATTTTTCTCCGTGAACAATAATAATTATAAAAAATGCTAGTGACTTTAAAGATACTATTTTTATTAAAAGAAATCTTGGCATACATAGATACATTAAACTGCATGTGAAAATATTATTTGAAATTGTCAAGTCAATATTTTATGTTGTCAGATAATATAATATCTGAAAACTTCTCAAATTGTAATGTAGCTTTGAGAGAGAGTGGCAGATACTGCATGATGAGTGACCTAATCAAGAGACTTTGGTGCTACCAGATTATTTGGAAGACTAAGATAAAGTATGACATCATTTGCAGGTTGAGTGTAGTTTTCACAAACAATTTTTTTCTACAAATGTTACCAAAAAACCAAGTACAACTCTTCACTGTTAAAGAAATTCATAACTTTTGAGCAAAAGACATATTGAATTATTTTTCATCTATTCACTACTAGGAAGGGTATGCTTTTCTTGTATAGTTTCTCAACACTATTCCGGATAGATTACCTTTGGGAAGTTTATCAGTTCATTTTAGCTGTTCAAGTCTCTCAGCAATGCATACTATCCTCCTCGATATTCACACTGAAAGTTAAAACTCTTGAACAGTGATTTCAGTGAGGGATAGGCTTAGATATGGGTATCTCTCGTGACAAACATATTTTCTAAGCAAAGAAGGTTCATCTCTAGATTTTTCTGGAGGATCAGGATTCTCCTTAAACTCTCACATAGCCTCAAATTATGAGAAGGAGATTTTGAAAATTGTTGTGAAATACATTTAGTTGCCTTTTTGTACATACTGAATTCATGCTTGCTAAGATTCTTTTAAGATTTTCCTGCAGATCTTGTCTGGTATGCTGTCGCACTCAGACACGAAA
>VZTE01002662.1:0-10181 GCA_013397775.1 Eulacestoma nigropectus | reverse complement strand
TTAAAAAAATAAAATAATAAAAATGTTTCTCTTTGTTTTTCTCATGCTCTCTACTTTTTGAGCAAGCAATTCTTCCTGTAAAAGACATCCTTTTTGAAAACAAAACTAGGAGTTACAGTTAAATTTTTGGTAATACCTACCATGTAGTTAAAAGCATTAAACTAATACATAGGTCCAGTCTTTTCCAGATGACTCTCTGTAGTCAGTTTTCAAATTTTCCAAAGTTTGGTTTCCAGTCTTTGTCTTCTTTGTTATTATAGGGCTTTAAATGTATATACTTCAAAGAAGCAAATATATGCAAATCCCAGAGAGTTTATAGTCTAAATTTGGCTTAGTTTAAATTTAAAGGATTTGAATTGTTATCATATCTGTTTCTCATGGCAGTATGTGACTACTGCAAAGATCAGTCGGTAATCTTGTCTTCTTATTTATTCTTGAATGTATTCTAAAATGATGCCAATCTAATTTATTTATTTTTTCCAATGTCTACTCAGTTTGGTATTTTTCTGTTTCATCTAAAAAGAATGCTTCCTTCCATCAAAATTAAAAATCAAGACAATTCATTTGCATAGTCTAAAATTAAGGTTAATTGCCTGATATAAAAATGTTTGCATTGTGGAGATGAATGTTCTGAGAGACTGAAATATTATAGTTTATGACTTAAACATTTTCATAAAGGACTTTTAAAACTATATTACAAAAACTGCAGCACCCTGATGGGGCTCTGAGAGGCCCTGGACCCGCTCACTGATGAAGATAAGACAAAGTAACAACTCAGGGCTGGGGACATTCACAAAACAGAAGCTTAACACCTCCAGGGTGGAAACCACAGCCCCAGGGCTATCAGCTGGAACAGACCCTCACACCAAAGGGTGGGGGAAGAAAGGCTTTGGGTGTGTGCTGGAAAAGCCTCTGGTGAGAGGGGCAGTGACCGCCCATCCTTCGCTGTGCAGAGGAGCCCAGCTGAGGGGCCCCTTCACCCTGGGGGGGGAAGCTTATCTGCAGCAGAGGGGGTGACATGGCCCATCAAAGGCCCCGCCAAAGGGGTCCCCAGACCCTGCACCAGGGCACNCCAAAGGGGTCCCCAGACCCTGCACCAGGGCACCAGAGATGATGCAACAGACCCTCAGTGTTGCAAGGGACAGTGTGTCAAGCTGGCCCCTGCAAGGGAGACACGTGGGCGTTCCCACCTGCCCAAGGCGTGTATTAATCCACGGGACTCTGTACTCTTGGGCGAGTGGCCGCGTGTGGTGGCGTGGCCGCGGCAGCGGGGGACCCTCACCAGCAGAAGAGCAGATGGAGGGGAGCAACGAGACATCGCTGGGACCCCTGGATGGGTGATATGCTTCCACCTAACCCCTGTCACCTCTCCCTGTCCCCCCACCCCCTACGCACACTTCTTTCTCTATCTCCTTCTTTCTTTCTTTCTTTTCTCTTTCCTTCTTTTTGCCTCTTTCACTATTAAATAAAATACCTCAATTTTTTGGTACCAACATCTAACCTCATTTGGTTTTAATCTCGTTTTTGGGAATATTTTGAACCTTCTTTCTCGTGTATGCACAGAGACTTAGTTTTCTTTGCTCCTCTGGGTTTAAAACTGGATCGTGACAAATGCACTTCATGAACAAGTTGGTATTTAAACTACAGCAAAATTTTCAGATATTCTGCTAAGAATTAAAGCAATTACAGTACAGTAAATAAGGAGGATCAAAATACAGTGTGTTGGAACGCATGTCCATTGAGTTCCATCCACTGACCTATCAATTTTAAAACACCATAAATAAGTTTTCTTCATTATTAATAATATATTAAATTACTGCATGGCTCTTTCAAAAGTTTGTGATTAAGTCAAATATTTTTCAACCTTTTTCTCTTAGGTTCTCATGAAGGTCAGTTCTTTAAAAAGACTATATATAGATATATTCTCCATTACTAATTATTTTTGCAGTTTTGGTGGCTTTTTTAACTCAGCTTGGAAAGTTCCCTGAATGCCCTGGCCTGAGACAGACAATGTAACTGATCTTCCTGTCCCCATATTTTTTTTTCTCAAGAGCTGCCATAAGCACTGATTTGTATGTGGCACTCCATACTTTGCTGAATTTCTCCTCAGGCTCTGCTCAGACACATGCATTCCAGATGGTACTTTAAAAAGCAAGTTTATGACTACAATGTACGCTCTTGCTAGCACATAGCAGATCACATTATGCAGTGACATTTAGGAAGAAACTGAGGCAAAAAGCCTATTTTTGTTTTCAGCTCTGGTCAAGTGTATCTGTCAGGCAACAAAATCATAATTTGCTAGTGCAGAACAACTTAGTTCATATATAAATAACTTTCTCTTAGGAGAAAAGACAGGTTTTAATTGCTTTTGGTTAACCGAAGTAATCGTTTTTCCCTGACAAACATTCTCCCTTGAAATTTGAGATCCAAATCTGCTTGAGTCACACACCCATCCTCCAGTTCCTTCCAATCTAAGCTGCTTTGCCCAATCACTTCCAATTATTGGCAACAATAAATTGCTTTTTTGAGCAATCAAACAAGAAATTCAGGACAGTCACAGTCACACTTCTACCATGTGAAGTAGCAGGAAAGATACCATATTTTATGATTTGATCAGAACTTGTTTACTCTAAAAACTTCAACAGTACAAGGCAGATAATCCAAAGTTTGTTCAATATGTTGGACCTTCTCTGAGGAAGAATTTCAGTCTCTGTTTACAGCTTTGCTGCAGCTGTACAGAAGAGGAGGAGGTGCTGAAAAGGGACCTGCTATGCAGGTGCACATGGGCAGAAGTTTTCAGCTGTAAGCCATGACTGCCCTTAGGTGATCCATAGGTGAAATGGTTTCTGAAAGTGGCATTCAGCTAACATGACTAAATCACTGTGATGCTCTGCTCTGAGCATTAGATAGACATTAGAATACAAATATTTGCACTCTAACTGGTAGTTTAGACTCCTGATTGCAGTGTGGGCCACCTGGCACAGATCCCATGTGAAGTATGTGAAAAATGAGAATAACTGGAAACACTGATTTCTTGCCACTTGGGCTTTAGTTCACAATACATCCTTTTACCAAAAACTCCAAGCAGAAAGGTTTTATACTTGCTGTGAATTCTTTACATGTCAAGTCAAAGATGTTTCCTACCAGAGTATTTAATTTGAAGATGTTCTGGTTTTGACTGGGATAGAGTTAATTTTTCTCCAGTAGCTGATACAGTGCAGTGTTTTGAAATTATTATGAGAATGATGTTGATAACACACTGATGTTTTGGTTGTTGCTAGGTAGTACTTACTTTAAATCAAGGATTTTCAGTTTCTTATGCTCTGCCAGTGAGGAGTTTCATGAAAAGCTTTGAGGAAGCATGGCCAGGATGTCTGACTGGCATATTATATACCATAGAACATCATGCCCAGTGTATAAACTGGGAGAGTTGCCCAAGAGCCAATGATCACAGGGACAGGCTGGGCATTGGTCAGTGGGTGGTGAGCAACTGTACTGTGCATCACTTGTTTTTTGTGGGTTTTATTCTTCTCTCTCTCTCCTTTTCATTGCATTATTTATTATTATTACTATTATTAATATTAAAATAATTATTATTTTCTTTTGTTTCCATAATTACACTGTTCGTATCTCAAACTGTAAGTTTTACTTTTTCCAATTCTTCTCCGCACTGGGATGGGGAATGAGTAAGTGGCTGTGTGGTACTTTGTTGCCAGCTCTAATTAGACCATGACAGAGGAACACAAGAGATATAAATGAGGCAAAGAAAGTTTGGATTTCTGAAATTGCAATGGAAATTCAGCTCTCAGTATTTGCTAATCCTGGATAGATGGAATGTTGTTAGGATCTGACACAATAAATCATGCCTCATGTAATCAGTACAAGTAAACTTGTTTGTATTGGGGTTTTCAAGGTTTCTGTAATTTTGTTTCTTAAAATGAGAAATATTTTTTCCCAGCTGGGGAGAAATGGTATAAAAATTTCAGCTATCTATAGACTCAGCATTCTTGTACTGGCCTTTTTGATTCTGTTATGTATCAGCCCACTTCTGCTTAACAATTTAAAAATTATTTAAGTGTATGGTTATTCAAGAAGAAAACTTTGAAAACATCCTTCCTTTTTCTTCCTGGCACATTTTGTTTCCAGTAAACTGAAGAATATGTTTAACCATTTCTAATATTAATTTTCTGGAAAAGCTTTTTTTCTTTTTAAAGAATTGCAGCTGATCAGGTGGAGTCTTCTTGCGTACTGGAGCTTGATAGGATTCAGATTTAACCAGTAGACACCTGTAATGCTTTCTTGGGCCTAAAGGTTTCAGCTTGCTGCTTAATTGCAGTCTTTCTTCTCCCCTGTCTTCTGTTACACTCTTCTCACACATTCCTGGCTTTCTCCTCCCAACCTGCTAGCCACTATTTGTGGTCATTTTTAACTTCTAGAGTTGATCAACGGGTGGAACTGATGAGGAAATTGGCAGGTAGTAAATGGTCCAGGGAAAAGACCACAAGGACAGCTCTGCAGGGAAGGGAGAGACTGAAGGCAAGCATCAGAAATACGGAAGACACATTGATTTTTAAATGGCTTTTCAGTCAAATATACCAACTTTTTACATCATTTGAGTGCTGATGCTCTACAACAGTTTAATTGAGAGCAGTCTTACAATAATGTAAATTTTGCACAAATGAAAGTATACCTTAGATCTCCATCAGCATGGTGGTATTCATGTAGTACTTGCCCTGGGAGCAGTTTGGTACTGAAATGCAGTTAGGATAGTTTTACCTGATCCATAGAATCAGAAAGGTATGTACTGCTGATGTAAATGAAAATTATCTGTTATTGATAATGTCTGAAAACACTCCCAAAATACAATGCACAAGGAATTTCATAATTTCTTACCAATTATAATCCACCATATATTTCACTAATAGAGAACTTTTTAAAAAAAGAGTACATAATTAATTTCATTAAGTAATCATGAAAGCTTCTTTAACTGTGGCTCTGAGGCTAGGACATCTCTGGAAGATAAAATACAAATTAACTAGATTTTGGCACACTAGCAATTAGATGGAGCAGAAAATTTTAGAATTCATGAGAGAGTTAATTATGTGTAGTTGGTCTAGTTGTTAGGCAATTTGATTTGACCTCCCTTTCATCTGACTTCTCACGCTCCTGTGATATCAATTTATATAATTATTTTTTGTGTATTGACATGTAACCTGTATTTAGATCAAAACTACTGTTTTACTAATCTGCTGTACTTATACCATGGTTGTGCTGTGTTGGTAGGCACGTCTTTTGAGTTAAATTTGTCAAAGAAGACAAGTCTGGTTCTTTGGCAAGTTACACTTGTCAGCTTTCCAAATTATGCTTTTCTGCATTCCAGCATTTGCTCAAAGTGATAAACCATGGTGCAGGCAATAACCATGGAGTGATCTCCCTTCTGGTTACATTGCAGGTCCTGCACCGAATGTACCTGTCAGTGTTTCACAAGTCTGGAAGCAGCTTTGCACAGATGGAATCAGCTCCAACAGCCGCTCCCGCTGTTGTCCATCTCTGACACTACAGGGACAATATAGGAGTTAGAGAATATTCTGAGTTGGAAAGGACCCACAGGGATCATCAAGTCCAACTCTTAAGTCAGGCCCATACAGGGATTGAACCCACAACCTTGGCATTATTAGCACCATGCTGTATTCAACTGAGTTAATCCTGGGGTTAATATGTAGGTGCTGTTTTGGAAACCACCATGAGCAGCTGTGTCTGGCCCCCAAAGGTGCCGTCATCCCCTGGTGACATATCGAAGACAGAAGGTACAAGTTGTATCCTGCTCTCAGACACTGTTGTTGCAGCACTGAAGACTTTTGAAAGAGTATGGAAAATTATATCAGGATTATACTTTGATATAATAGATACAGTTTTAAGTGATGTCTGGAAACAAATCCTGATATCGTACTCAGAATTGCATTGACTTCCAACTTAGCTTGTTAGGCGTCCTCCAAGTCAAAGTGGTGTTTGAAAGGGGAGTGAAGAGAAAAGCAATTCTCTTCCCCAAGTTGATCATGTCATTCAAAATAAATTCCATTCTCTGTATGCAGATGCATCATGGTGAAGTAAAAGTCATCACACTGAACATGGATGAAACATCCCCATTAGTGTGACATGAATAAAATGAATATTCCTATTGCAAGGTAACTTTGTAGGCAAGGCTGAAGTCTTGAGAAAAATTGTAGAATAGAGATTCTGAGTCAAACTATGTAACATTAATGGATGTTTAGCGAGGTTGTCCAGTGGCATAAATCAGCCCGCCATTAAATCAAGTCCTGGAAGTTAGCAGAAATACAGTATTTCATATCAAATGAGTATCAGGTCTTAAAATCTTTTAGGAGTGAAAAAGCACTTTCTTCACTGAATTTATCCTTTTTTTTAGCTATGTACTTTTCTTTGTGTGTTCTTACTTTTCACAATTCCTATTAGCAGTTGCTTTACACTTCGAAGTTGTAATTTAAATATTTTTCAGTACAAATTGTCTGAGACTATCTATCTGTTGAAATTTTCTCCTGGACATTTTACTGTTATATATAGGTATGGCTATATTTGTTTCTTTGATCAAGTAGGACAATTAATTACAGCATTTAGGTGGATGATATGATTTATAGAGAATTATGATGGAAGTTAGTGCAATGTGGCAGATGAAAATAGATATTAAAGAATGAAGCCAAAAGCTGTTCAGCCATAAAAACCTATATATTCTATATAGTGTATAATAGCCATACTATTTAATTTCTAGTACTATTAAACATGTCAGTGTAGTTTCTCCATCTTCATAATCTTGAATGATTTTTACAGGATGTTGTAATTTCATTCTGTTAATAATAAAGATGTTTTATATAATCTAACCCCATAAACAATAAATTTTAGTAGATGAATGAATCATACTTTATATGAAGGGTGCATTTATAAATATTTCATGTAAAATTAATAGATGATCAATAAATTTAATAAGTGAATTACATATAGAATAAGCTGAAGGTGCCTGGAAGCATGTACGTGGAAGATGGTAGAGATTTTCATATCCCAAAGTCCTAAGGAAGCTATAGACATATTGGCTGTTATGGCAGTCTTGAAGGGTGACCAAGCTGTACTTTGACGTACATTTGTAGACTGATGAACCAGAAAAGTCTCCTCTGGTTGTCACGCTTCTGTGGACAAATGACATCACCTAGAACAGATGAGCAATGATAATGGCAGTCAAGGCACAGATGCTCAGGAAATGGAGCATCTCTTTTCATCTGTCCTCTACTCATTCAGCCTTCATTTACCTTGTCCACTTTCCCTCTGCTTAACACTGGTGAGGTCACATCCCAAACACTTTATAAAGGCTGGGCCCTGGCCCATACCAGGGAGTTGTCAGCCGACTGCAGAGGACTTCTAAACCCTTTGGTGAGGGAGCTGGAGTGTGTGGCATATGAGGATAGGCAGAGCAAAGTGGACTTCAGCCAAGGGAATAGCAGGTTCCAGTTGGCTCCAAGAGCAGTCTTATGCTGTTGAAAGGGGCTTTAGAAGAGACAGGGTAGTGAAAGAGCAAGAAGCAGCAGTTGCAGGAAAAGAGGACTGGAAGGTGATTTACTTTAAAACATTTCTGATTTCACACATGATCTCACACTTCCACAGACAGGCACCAGGACATACATACTTGGTAGTCTGTCCCGCACGTAGGCATCAGGATGCTTGAATACAGGTGTCCTGTTGAAGGACAGTGACACTGGCTATTGAGACCTCATCTTGTCTCCTGGGCTCTTCTTAGGTTGAGAGCTAAAGCTGATTTTTACACATGCCTTTCTCTACCCTTTAGGGCATCTAAGGAATGAGTTTCTCCATCCTATCCCACATCTCACCTCTATGAGCTGTCAGCATTTACTCACTCTTTTTTGTCTCTGATGTGAGTGTCCTGAGAAGCTGCTATCTGTGTGTTAGGATCGTAATGAACTGCTAATCTCTAGATGCCTTCAGTAGATTCAGTGCACAGCCCTCTGGGGTATGGGCCACTCCTCCCAGCTCAGCAAACTTACTGAGGAGGCTGTTATGTCCCACCTCTGAGGCAGAGTAACTGAGGTTGTTAATAGATCCTTTGGGATGAATTACAGTGAAACAACACTGAATGACCAGGATATATATGAGGCAGGTTTATTTTGAAACAATTTGGTTGCAAGAGAAAGGAGGTATGTAGTCATTTTGATTTTCTATAAATATACAAAAATATAATGAAGAAAAAATTCAAAAAGAAGAATCATGAAAGAAAAAAAGAAAAGAAAGAAAGAGAAGAAAGGGACAAGAGCAGATAGTGGAGAGGGAAGATATCATCACCTGTGGATCCAGTGACAAGACTTAACAGCTGCAATTTCAGTATCCGTGATCAGAGTGATGCTTGCAGTCTTGATCCGTTGGGGGTGGTGGACCACGCAACAAAGAGTTCAACAGGTTACATATGTTCACGTATATATACACATACACATATGTATATAGGGATCTGCTGTTCAGATGGTTCTCAATCCACCTCACTGTCCACTCATCCAGTCCACACTTCCTGAGTTTGCCTGAGGACATTGTGAGTGACAGTGTAGAAAGCCTTGTTGAAGTTAAGGGAGACAGTATCCACTGCTCTTCCCTCGTCCATCCAGGTAGTTGTTTCATTGCAGAAGGCAAATAATTTCACTGAAGGTAAATCATGGTTGACCAACCTGACTACCTTCTTGTCATCTGTGTGGATAGAGATGGCCTCCAGAATCAGGTGCTACATTCCTGTTCCTAGGTCATTCCTATTGCTCTTCTCCCACCTTTGATACTTCATGCTGTTGCTTCCACAGCCCATCATCTGTCCTTGCCTTGAACAGCATGGTTAGATTTGGTGATCTGGTTGGATCTGATGATCTGCAGCAACTTCTGTAGCTCACCTGTCCTATAATTATGTGACATAGTGTCTTCGGGTGACTTTATGATGTTGTATCCCCTATCGCCGCTCTATGCCCAGACATGATTCCTATGCCTTTCTCTGTCTTTAAAACTGGGTTCAAGAGAAAGAAAAAAAAGCCAGATGAACTTTTCAAAGCAGTTTGTACTCCAAGGTCACTACTACTCCTCTGCACGCTTCTGCAGCAGCCAGAGCAAAGGAAGCACCCTTTACTACTTTTCAGCCAGCTTTCAGCTCTGTTTCTCCGGAGAGAGTCAGAGAGTTAAACTATATTTTCCTGGGACTTCGGGGTTTTTTTCCCTCTTCTTTTCTGGAACTGTTTGGCAACACCAAAATATACCTGGGAGACCTTACATCTCAGGCCCAGAGGGGCCTACACCAAAAACCTAGCTCCGAAGAGTAGGAGAGAGACCACACTCACAGAAAGGACTCTAAAATCTTCCCAGGTTTCTCTCCACAGCGAGAGCTTTTATTATTTAGTATTATTATTCTTTTCCCATGTGTTTGTTAAATAAATAGGTTTTTTCCTTCGCTTTCCGCCGAGGAATTTCTTCCTGCACCTGGTGGGGGAGGGGTGGTTGTAACCTGCCTTCCATCAGAGGACATTCATTTTGGATGTTCCTCCGAATTTGTCTGAAACCAGGACAAATAATTAGTGGTGCCCAGCGCGTGGCTCAGAGGAAAGTGAAAAAACCTGTACTAATTACATTTTGGTTTGGATTTAATTACTGTGTATTGGGGTAAAGTAGTCGCCATGTTGATTGAGTTCATAATGTCTCTCTGGCTTGAGGTACTAATGCCTTTCTGGTCCTTAGGCCTGTTTGCCTATCCACAAGTTTCTCCGGTTTTGTCCCTGGTTTGTAACTTTTACAGAGCCGGGGCACGAATCCGGATTTCTATTCTGCTGTGCTCGGTGATAATGATTTGTAAGAAGTTAACAGAGGTACTGGCAGTTGTTCAAAATGTGTATGATTGGTGGTTTCTCCGTCCTAACCCCAGTCCTAGTTTCAGTAGCCTGTTTTGGGGGTGTATTAGTAATTCCACTCAGTTTGTTAGAGGAGGACGGGATGGGGTTTCCCAGCCTTTCATCTCCTTCCGCTTTAAATTTGATACATTATCTTTTGAGAATGTTCAGTTTCCCCTGGACATTAAAGAGACCACCTTCCTGGTATTTATTTGATAAGCTTCCTCTGTATGGTCTGCAGCTTGTCTAGAA
>VZTE01002661.1:68387-87518 GCA_013397775.1 Eulacestoma nigropectus | reverse complement strand
CTGGAGATGAAACACCACACAGCTTCTTGCTAACCCTTCCTCTCTCTCCCCCGTGCCCCCGTGGAATGGGGAGGAGAATCAAAGTAAAACTTGGATGTTGAGATAAGAACAGTTTAATAATTGAAAATGCAGTAAAATGCAATAATAATAGTAAAATATAATAATAGTAATAATAATAATAGAAAGGGAAAAAACCCCATTGATGCACAATGCAATTGCTCACCATGCACTGACAGATTCCAGATTCCCCCTTCCTGAATCCAGATTGGCCCCCTTTTCTGGGTAACTCTCTCCCAGTTTATATACTGGACATGATCTTCCATGTCTGTGTGTTCTGTGTTTGGTCAGTTTGAATCACCTATCCCAGCTGTTCTCCCAACCAGTTTCTTTTTCATACCTCCTTACTGGCAGAGCACGAGACAAGGAAAGAAGCAGTCCTTGACTTACGAAAAACACAACTCAAAAAAACCTCAAAACATCACTGTGTTATCAAGACTATTCTAATTCCAAATCCAAAACTGTAACAGGTACTGAGAAGAAATGAGCTCTACCCTAGCTGAAACCAGGACATATTCTTCGTTTTCTATGTAATGATGTGTTATTTATCTCATCTGGATCAATGTTGGCAAACTACTTGCACTGAGTCTACCTTAACCACTCCTTGGTAGAGTGAGAGAAATTCAGCACTGGTGAAAGTTGGTGCAATTCCAATGACTTATCTTGATTTATGCCCACTTATACTTGAGATGAATTTGATCAACTCACTTATGCGTGGGCTGAATGAGTGACTTCATCATATCAAGCAATTGGAAATAAAAGCATTTTTCTAATGTAAGCCTGAGTCAGTGAGCACTTATGGTTATGTGTATGATTCAGTAATGTCGGTTTTGTGGATAGACTGGCACAACAGCTATAAATCATTCAAAAGGAAAGAAAATAAAAATGAAAAGCCAAGAAGCCAAAATCCTACTTTATCTCACATCTTTAAAAGCTGTCTGAAGTCTTGGAGATATAAAGCTCTGATGAATGCTTACCATGGCATGATCCATATCAGCAATGTAAAACCTCTCACTCCATGGATATTTGTGTTTTATTTTAGTGGAATTCTCAGAGAATTCCCTATTAGTTTCTCAGCATCAATAGAAATTTACATGTGCCTTCACATCAATTTGAACCTAAGCAAGAAAACAGTATCATTGATAGTAATTGTAAAACCATAACGAGTGATGTCTTTTTCATTCCTTTTCTTTATCTGCTCAACGTAATGAAAAGTAAACAAGAGCTTTAAACAGAATAAAAAGTAGAACAGTGCTGTTGTATTACTTTCTCAGTTTTATTTTTCACAATACCTTGTATACTATGGTTAAAACAGAAAACTGAAGTGAATGAAAACAACCCACTATCACAGGTCTTGCACAGACGTGGAGTTGCAGGCTTTTACTGTTTCTGTGTCATCATCTGAAAGAACTATATTAATGAAGACACCAGTAATAATCTGTAAGTCTTATTGAAGAATCATTTAGGACTTGGTCAGGCTTGATGCAAAATAGAGATCATCACATGTGATCTTATTTTCCTCAGGGCCCTTTAAAGTCTATATTGAGTGAACAATTCCAAATACACTATTGATGGGAAAAAGTCTGTTTATTTCATTTTTCCCTATTAAGAAAAAAATTTGAGGGCTGAATAGATCTTTCTGTTTCACCTTTCAATGACTAGTTAAATGGTTTCAGTGCCCTATCACCATGAAAAATTGCCCAAATTTCTGTCAGTAACAGTATACAAGTTGTACATTAATCCAGACACAAAACCTATGCTTACTATTGTACATCTCCCAGTAACTGCTCAGTTAACTCATAACACTGATACACAGTACAGGTTTCATTAGAACCTCTCCAGAGTCAATTCTCCAAGGATTTGAAGTTCAGCTGCTTGAAAGGAAAAAAAAGAACTTCATTGTCATTGAAATCACAATGAAATAAGGAGTATTAATTAGTTTATTTTACAAAGTTTCTTGTTTACCATTTCATGGTTTGAGGATCCTTTTCTTATATGCTTTGTAATTATTTGCATAGCAAATTTCAATTTGCAATTAAGATGTATCAGTGAATTACTGACTAATATTATCAACCTAATGCAGTTTCTCCTAATTCTCTCCTGGTACTCAAATCTGCATCCTTTATCTTTCTCTAGCCCTTACAGTAAGATCATCATCTGTCTCCAATATTGTCAGTGTGTCTTATTTCATCATTTTACCTCTGACCAAATTTTCCTGTTAACGATAATCCTGCTTCCAGTGTTTTGGAGACACAATCACAGACACACAAAGAAAAAAAACCCAAAAAAGTAATAATCTCATTTGGGAGCTCTGATAAAAAAGGTCAGCAAGACTAGTGTTCATGTAGTATTTATCTCAGAAACTGTAGGATCAGAGAAGCCTGGAGAGCTCAGTGATCTGAGAAGTGTCCTACCAGCAGATAGGGCAGACACTGTTGAAAAAAGTAGGACTTTGCAAATTTCTTGATTGGAGAATATAGAGATACATGTGGAAAAAAGAATAAAGATGTCAGAGAAACTCAAAATCCAAAGTAAGTTGTGTGAGATGATCCCAATATATAGTTTATTCAGACCTAGGAACATATGACATATGTTTTGATAAGGCAGTTAGAAGCTGATTCCATCCAAGGAATCAGCTTGAGGACTGCAAGTAGATTTATTCAGTTAGTAATTTAAGTCTTCAATGTATTTAGCTCCCCTTTTTTTCAGCTGGAATTACCATGCAATATTCCCAAATATGTACACTATCCATGCAGACAGAAACCCTTCAGTGCATGCCCAGAGAATCAAGCATCTTTATCAAAGATCTGCACATGCAAAACATTTAATGAATATTTAATAAACTCACATGTCCATGTTATGCTTCCCAACAGCATCAAGTTTTCTCTTTCTGTGTGGTGTAGTCCATATGGACAAACTTTTGCTTGAAACTACCTCATGTTCATAAGCTATTCTCCTGCAAGAATCCTGAGCATGATTTCAAAACCATACCTCCAAGCACCCTCACATGGTCAAATCTTACACTCTTCACAGCTTCTTTTATGATACTGGACTTGAATGTCAGGAAAATATGAAGCCTGGAAGAATGGAAACTTTGTGGTCCTTGATATATGGCTGAAAGAAATACACATTTTCTGTTGTCTCCTGCACAGAAAAGCTTAATGTTGTGGTTGGAAAAAAAAAAAAAAAGTATGTTAGAAAGGAGTTTAGATGAGGGAAAGAAACCAGAACAGATGATTAATATGGGAGCGGTAGAAAGAGAATCAGACAGGAAAAGAAATAATTTTACTTCAGATCGAAAAATAAGCCCAAATGTTTATATAAAGCCCCAAAAATACCACTTGTCAGACAATAGATTTAAGTATTTTCTTCAGCAGTTCCAAAACAGATACTTCTTTCAAGTACTGAAGGACATCAGCAAAAATTATTTCAGCTTCTGAAGCAATCTTCTTTAGATTATCATGAACAAAGAAAATGTTTCTAGTAATAAATTCCTGCTTAAAATCAGATTAAAATCTGATTAAAATGAAGTATATGTCAAATTATAGATCACTATAATTTGTGCTTCTAAATACAAGAGAAGTGATAAAAAGGTAAGCCTCTTTCATACACTTTCACTGTATTTGTCTATACAAACAAGCAGAGTTTTTTATAAAAATGTCACAAGTGCAACCTATTGCTCTTACAACTAGCATGTCAAATCGAAAAATATTTTAAATATAGTAAACATTGTTTAAAAAATAATTTATTTTTCCAGAAAGGAATGCCTGAGAGAGAATACCAAAAAAAAAAAAAAATTAATTACTGAGTACTCAGATATATAAAGAATATTTGAGTGGGTGGGGGGGAAATTACTGCCTAATTTCTAACAAATACTTTTTTTTTCTTATTTATTTCAGAAATAATTCCAATGAAAGTGCAAGACATTCCATGAGGAAAGCAATCTTGTCTTCTTCACCTTTTCTAAGATTAAGAAGGCTTAAGCTTATTTGTAGATCTGCAACTGCCACATAACCTTGAGCAAACTATTTGTCGTTTTCTGCTTCAGGTTTTTCCCTTAATAAAATGGAGGAAATCACAATGACCTTCTAGTACCTTATGTAGACTATTCACTCTTACAACAGCTGCATCTTCCTTTTAATCAAATGCCAGGTAGATTCTCTTTTATCAAGTAGTGTTGCTGGGTAACTTTCCATTGAGAAGGGCAATATGACTTTAGTGCCAGGCAGAAAATATTTGCTGCTGACTCAAGCAAACCAGGCATTATACTTTAATTGACATCTTAATAAAAGATCTGAATTTCAGATCTGTCATAGTACTGTATGGTTATATGCTGGGACAGTGCTTGATATCATTTCACCTACACTTTTCAAAAACCTGACCAGTTAAATTAGACATCTAAATGTTTGGAAATGTCCCTTTTCATGAATGGCCACTTCGCTGGGATTTTTTCCATAGAGGATTGTAAAAGCAGTACTTGAATGCTCAAACATCTAGCCAGTATTTATTAAAGGACACAATCCCAGTGCATCATGAATTCTCTCTCACATGCAGAATATAATTTTGCTTACAATACCTTTACAAATCTTGAAAGTGGCTGCTAAAGAGAAGTGTTTATGAAGAGAAGAGTCAGGGACCAGGAAGTCAGATGACATTTGTCATGTCCATAGTGAGAATGCCAGTCTGAGACCAGGCCAGGACCCAAGGAGCCCATGAAGCCAAGTCAGTGATGCCGAAGCAGGGACAGCGGGTGCAATGCTGGGTAGAGGTACACACGAGGACATAGAGCAAGGACTTGAGCTTAAATGAAGCAATTGAGCAAGGGGCCAGAGACCTCAGATGAACCTCCCACAATGCTTTCTTGCTTGTATGTTTGCCTATATGTTTTCACAGCAGACTGATTCCAGGTAATGTAAATATTTAAGAACACTTAAGCAAACTGAATATACCGTAAGTTTATCACAGGTAAGCTGTTGAACTAAGAGGTGAGTGAGCAGAAGTGAAGTGGATTAAAAAGGCACTGAACAGTTGCACCCAGAGGAACTAGATGATCATTGGCATCATGTAGTGCAACACCAGCAAGTAGTGGTGTATTTCAGGGGTCAGTACTGACTCGGGGGTCAATACACAGCACAGGAGTTTCTGTCTGAACATCAGAAAATACTACTGTTTTTATGGTGAGAGTGACTGGCATAAATTGTACAGCGAGGTTGTGGAGTAGAGGTTTTAAATAAGCTTTCCAATTAATTTGGTGCAGCAAGTCTCCTTCCAGTTGCAGATAAGAATGAACTGCAAGTGAACATGGTTCTTTCCTACTGTTAGGCCCCAAAATGTCACTCAGCTACACGCGTAAAAGGACTTTTGATTGTCCATGTACTGTGAGTTAGATACATGGCAGAAACACCAACAAGATATTCTGAAAGGGTCAAAACAACTAAAAAACTTTACTGGAAACTTCAGAAAATTAGAGAACTGTGGCAAAAAGTTTAGAGTAGCATTCAATCAACATAAAACATTTCTCAAAGCATTAACTTAGCCCATTTAACCCAGCAAAGTCTAAGCCCATTTGATTTTAAGTTACTCAAAAATTCCAAGAAAGGGGAATTAGAAGAAGAGGAAAGAGAAAGAGAGAAAAGACATAGAGAAGAACAAACACTACTACCATTCCTGGTTCCAGAGCTGTTCAGCTGATAGAAATTCCAAGGGAGGGTAGAGTCACTACATGTGGTTGTTGCATGTTCTGCTTGAAATACCTCTTGGCCTTCCCCCAGGTGGGACTTCAGGTCATTGGCCACTCAGGACCCAGGCTGGAGGCTCCAGGGGCACATGTGGGGCATTGACTTTTCTGTGCTAGGGATTGGCAGCCCCTGTGTCTTGGGGTGATTTTATGATAATACTGCATTCCCCTGTCATCTGCTTATTGCCCAGAAATGGGTCCTGCAGCTTTACACTGGGTCCAGAAGAGGGGGGAGAGAAGCCAAGCGAATTCTTCAGTGCGGTTTGTGTTCAAGGACTCACACACTCCCCGGCGTTCTTACTGCTGCAGAGCCGAGGGAGCAGCTTCCTGCTTTTAGCCAGCCTGTTAGCTGAGGCAAGGGATTTTCCCATACCAGCATACCAAAATCCTCTGGAACTTCTTCTTCCTCTTCTTCTGGAACTGCTTGGCCTAGCTGTGATCCGAGAACCAGATCATTGGGCCACATGGACTGGTGGGGAGGCTGCGAGGGTGTTGCATCCTGGCCTTGGGCCTCGAGAGGGGCCGAGCCAGCTACAGACAGAACTCTAAAAACACTGGCCTTCTCTGCAGATAGGAGGTTTATTATCTAACATTACTCATTCTTTTTCTTTGCCTTGCTGGCACTCTGTTTGTTAAATAAATAGTTTTTTTCACTATCATCCAAGAAATTTCTTTAGTATCGGTGAGGGAGGGAGTGCTGAAACCCGTCTTCTGGGGAGGAGACGTTCCTTCCAGAATGTTTCCCCCTAAACTTGTTTCAAGCCAAGACACGCCGTCAGGCTGGGATACTGGCTCTGGGGGTGGGGTGTAGAGGGCAGCACATCACCGGGGCAAGTCCCAAACTTCCCCTTCCCCCACACACATGCATCTGAAATGTTTTGAGCCAGCAACCCCTGCAGTGTCACACATCTACAAATATTTCCTTACATTTTCCCTTACTTATTCACATTCAGTGAAGGTGAACTGTAGCTAGTACTGTGCATAGGTGAATCGCAATAAAGACTGTGCATGCTGTCGCACCTTGATTCTACAGGGGAAGAATTTAGCAAGCAAAAAGTCATTCGCTGAGACATCAGCTTAAAAAAGTTCCTTTTGTAGACATTCTGTGTAAATAGTAAAGCAAGCAAATATTCATGAACTTTACATTTATTCTTGCATCAGATTATTTTTTTTTAATCCCATATGATACATACTCACTTTAAGAAAGACTGAATTATGTCTTGCCTGTACTGGGTGTTGATAATATTTGCTGATGGTTGTCCCAGTCTCAATCACGCTATCTTTTCATAAAAGTATTCAGAGTGTAATTACTTTTCAGATTTACTAAGAATGAGTTATTATAAGGCTGATAGCATCTAGTATGCACAAGTACTTCCTCTGAAATGAATGGTAAGTATAATGGTGGCCTATTTCTTAGCATAGATGGCAGTAAGCCAGTTATTAAAGCATAATAATTTACATCTAAGTCAGCTGAGGCATGTAACTGAGCAAAAGCTGCTAGCCTGTAATAAAAAAATTTAAGTGAGTGTTTTACTTCACAAAGAGAGTTACTCACTTGACATGGTATAACTTTATGCTTCTTGGTAACTTGGTTAAAAAGATGTATCGATTCTATTTTAATCAGCCTGTATTCTGAAAACTATGCTGAACTAATTTTCAAATGGGAAAAACTCTCAGAGCTATGGAAGGAGGAAAAACACAGTATGGACCTATGATATCTGTCCTGGTTCCAGCTCAGATCAGCGGTGCGGGGCATGGACAAGACCTTGTGTTATTTGATATCACTATGTCATTGCCAGGGGCTGGGGGAAAGGGACTCTCTCACTTCTGAGAAGAAAGGTGACCCTTTCTGGTCAGGAGAACAAGACAGATTTTTGATTCTATCATCCATTTACTCAATTATGTTCAGAAATTCTGGGTAAAATCTGAAGATAAAACACTAAGAGTCTAGAATGAACATATTGATACAGTTTCTAAAGTAAATTGGGGTAAAATCTCAAATTCTCCTCAGGCAAATCACAAGATGAATACTTGGTATTACGTAAAGCTAGAAGAAGTTAGTATTCACTGCATATGTCAGATATTTCTGTAGAATTTAATTTCTTCTTTCAGAACCAGATGGAGAAGGGACTCTTTATGAACCCTTAGTTTCTTACTATCCTTCCAACTTTAATCCTCTCTTTAAAAATAATGTTTAGAGACTGAAGATAATGGCATGATAGGCACTGGAAAACAAAGAACTTGACACACATATCTCCTATGTTCTTTGCTATGGGAGAACGAAACTCTTACCTTCTATTTTCCAAGGAGAATAATCATATGACTATCTAATTTATGCAACCAAATAGATTCATTGTAACCTTTTTTTTCAGTCATAGCAGTTTAGGGTTAGAGGACAAAATACCTCTAAAGATTACAGAGTTCATGAGTAGTAATGAAAATTAATAAGATCTCCTGAATATTGTGTTAAGTGTCAAGAACCTCAACATCTGAATGCATTTTGTCCTATGTTACAAAAGATTCAGTGCAAACCATCTCAGTTGAATACAATCAGCTGATGAAAAATACTTGTATGGCAACACAGAACATCTAACAGTAACTCATATGACTTACTTCCAGCTTTTTCTTTTCACTTAAGCAGCTTGAATTTGGACTTTTTCTTGTGAGATGGATCCTTACAATGTCCAGACAAATTTCATCTGGTAAACTGGAAGAAATGTATTCGCTTGCATGTCACCTTCTGTCAAGAAATGGCAAGGAATTTAATTTCACCATGATGTCAACTTTTCTTAGCTCTTTCTGATCAATGTCCAAGGCTATGACAAGTGCCTTCTCCAAGGACAGAAATAAATACAGAAATAAAATAAAACCTTTTATTTGAATCTTTCAGAGCTTGGGAGAGTTATTAGAAAGGGAGATAACTACTTTGTGTTTTCTTTTTCACTTCCTCCAAAAAAAATAGAAAGTTTTGCACTAGAGAGACCATCACAATGGCCAAATTATAATTCTGTCATGGGTCTGAGTTTACATATTTGGTTAAATTTACAAACAAACTGGTATAAAAGGAAATAGAGACATCAAGGAGAACCTCAATTTTTCTTTATCCATACTTGCTTGACTTAGTCATATTTTTAATTCCAAAACTGAGGATAATGTATATTTTTCACTATCTAAGAAACTGTGACATACTAGGATGTGTGGTCATGATCATGTGTAGCTGTGGTTGACACTAGAAGTATAATAGTAATAAAATTAAAATATTCTAACATTGGCATGTTTTTCTTTAACAAACAGAGAAATCTTGACTGGATGGATCTGAAAGACATTTGAATTTGACTGGTATTTATACATTTCTTGTCCTAATTACATTTTTAATGTGATGAGTATACTAGAGATTAACATATCTAGGATGTATCAGATAAGCTGCGAAACACCAACAGTCTGTGCAGGGATGCTGAGCTTAGCTCATACATTGTACAGGTAATCACAGAAGATGTATCAAATGTGATATGTTCACAATATGCTGAATTCTCTGTATATGTTTTATAGAGTGCACATGGACTAATTTGTTTCTGAGAAATCCCTGTCTTCACTTTCAATGATCACATACAGTTCCAAGTTTATTCACCAAGAGTTTCAGGGTGAAACACTGAAGCATGACAGGAATCATACCTATTTTTCTCCACTGGCTACTGATAAAGTAGTAGGGTTTTTTCCTGGTAGTACTATAGCATAAAAACTACTGCAGTCGTTCAAACCAGGACCAGTTTAATCCTAACCCCTTTCACTATAAAAATGTGTGATTTCAGCAATCAGACGAGAAATTTCTAAGAAAGGCATTCCACTCTGTCCTACTGTCTCTTCCAACAGTCTCTGAGTATTGTTTTCTAGAAGGACCTGCTCTGCTGCTGAACCTGAGAAGCAACAAGTGGCCACAATTTATTTAAGTAGTAAAATAAAAGGTGTACAGTGGTTTTTAATTATGCTGTTATCTTCTTTTAGGTCAGAATTGGAAATGCCCCCCTGTTCCTGTGTAGAAGCAAATCAGAAAATGGATAGTACACTTAGACTACTCTATAAATGATGTGGAGTCTCAGTCTTCATTGAGTAAACATTTTGAGGTGTTGGACTAAGCATTCCTGTATTGTTGTGGCAAGCAACACAAAGCCAGGTTGCTCCTTTTCAGATGTTTATTCATTTCACCAAAGTTTCTATCAAAGTTGAAAAATAAAAAGGAAGGCAAACATGATAAATAGAAAAATTAGAAAATTTGTTTACATTAACATCAGTTATGGCATGATTTGTGATCAATCTAACCATTTTGGAAAAAAAATCATAAATGCATAAAAACTTTATATTATCACAACACAAGAGAGGAAAACTAAGTTTTCTCTTTCTGTCTCTTCTGCTAAATTCTCCTTTCATATGCCAGAATGTATATTTGTTTGTTTTGCTACTTGATTTTTACTAATTCAGAAACACTTTGGTTTCATTTTTGGGAAAAGAATAAGGATATCACGGTGACAAGTATCCTTATTGAGCCGAAGACAGGCAGATAGGAACGAAATGGCCGAGTTGTTTAGGCTACAATAGTAGCATAAGAGAACTGAGAAGCTCTGCTCCAAATTTTATTAACTCGTTGACAAATGCTGTTTAGACATGATTATAATTAGTTACTTAGCCACTATAATAAATCTTCTATGCCTATCTTATACTTGGGATCTGGAAAAAATACAGCAGAGTCCCTTGACCTATCCTGCTATCCTATGACCTGCAGTGAAACTAAGCCTCTAATATTGTGTTCTCTTTGAGAGTAATCAATCTAGATGGGCAAAAGAGCTCCCTCATTTGGCATTCCATAATATAAGCATGAAATAAAAATAAAAATAAAAATAACAAAACAAACAAACAAACACACAAAACAAACAAACAAACCAACCCACCAAAAAAAAAAAAAAAACCCAACAAAGGTACAGTTTTGCCTGCCTGGACCCCAAATCTGCACTGACTGCACTAAAGAGGATTCATCAGGATCCTATGTCCTTTGTTATCTTCATATCGCAGCTGTGAATATAGAGCTGCTTTCTGGAAATACCTGTTTTATGCTTTCTACTGATGTAGGTTTGCATGCAAATTTAGCATCATGTCATTTAATTATAAGAACTCGGGTAATAACTGTGAATTATTTCACAGGCCTAATCAGGAATTATCCTTTTAAATCACTATTATCTGTTGAGAAATATGCGCAGCAATCAATACCAGGCAAAGTCATCTAAAAGATAATTAGAACTGTGCAGATTATAGCATGTCCATTTTGGATGCTGACATTATGTCAAAGATGTCCAGTTAGAAAATTATATAGGGTTTTCTGCAGAGATCATCGGACTTCTTTTTATGCTGAGCAAAATATAACCTTCTTTATAATACTACATAATTTTTATAAAAACTTTTGAACATTTCCTTATACAGATATTTTGGTGCCATTTTTTTTTTCTGTTAGTAGCTTCACAGTTTATCATAAAGTGAAATATTATGCTACTAACAGAAGGAAATAATAGACATATAAAACTGATTGACTACAATTCTGTGTTTTTTTTCAGTTCTGCACAACAAGCATAATTACATTTGTAAAAGATTTTTTCTCAACAAGTCCAATATTTATTTTCAGAATTATAATTAATCAATTAAAATAAAATAATAAATTCTAATTTAAATGTAATATTGAGCAGTAAGGAAGTGGATTTTCTGATTGAAAAAAGTAACAGAAGAGAAGGCAGAAATATGGAAGCTTAGAAATACCATATATTCCAAGTGCTTTATGTATTTGCATCCTTTTATGTAATATAATTTGATGTATGCATTTATTTACATCCAGGACTTTCTATTAACCACTTTATCTCACACACACACCTTCTCCTGACACTTCTGACCCAACTGAGGAGAAATGGTTGAAGTTCTCTGGGGGAGCTTTGATTTCACCTTTTTGTCTGTCAAGAGAGCACAAATGAATTGAAGAATTCCCATCATCTCTTTAGGGCCAGGCATCCTTTTTTTGCATTTACCAATCCTCTTCCTACTTGGTCTGGTGTGAACTGAGCTTTGAATTGCACTTTTTCATTTGAGATTTGGGGGTTTTTTAATGGGCTTTGGTTTTGGGGTTTGGCTTTTCTTTGTTTTATTTTTTTCCCCCCCAAAAATAAGGGTCAAAGACATCTAGAAATCTCAGTTTTTAAAAGGAACTCTGTTTGGTAGGATTTACCGTATACTGCATATACTCAGCCATTAGTAAATGTGGTTTATATCTAACATGAATTTGCAAGAATGTGTTTCCCTAATATTTAAAAGCAATTAAAGGGAAGAAAAAAATTATTTTCAAACAGCTCTTGGAAAAGAAATATTGCAAGAAGAAAAGCAGAAATACTTCAGAAGACAAACAGTACGCTAATAAAAAATTACTGAGATAAAAAATGAGTGTACAAGTTAATTGCTTCCCTGATAAACATAAAAATAAATGAGCGTTTCAGAAAAAAAAAAAAAAGAATTCTAATTCTAGCTATTATACATGATTATAAGATATTTTCTCTTATATATTGATCCCAACTTAAGAAACTTGAAGGGAAGTACATTGATTTGACTACAAAAAAATATTTTGTTGAAAGTCTGCCCAGATCTTGGATTGCAAAAGACTGTCCATAAAATTCCAAACCTGTGTTTCAATTTAGAAGAAAACTTTAGTTTCAGTGAGAACTATGCTCCAGCTAATATTTTGTGGAAATATGGAGGCAGACAAATTAATCAGAGATTTTTAAAGGAAATTACAAATCTCAAGAAAATTTTTCTATCCGTAGGTCATATTGAAAACATCTTAAATATTATAGCGTTCACTAACACAGTGTTTACACAGTGTTGAAGATCTGTACAATGCATGCCTTGACAGTAACTAGATGTTTAGTAGGCTAATTATTTTGTAAAAAAAATCAAACAAAATCAAGAAATTAAACAACAGGCAAAGAACATGTTAAAACTCGCTCTAATAACTGCTGATGTTCTGATTTAACAGGGCACTTTATGCATTAAATATGTAACATTTTAGAGCAATAGAAGGAAGAATGAATAAAAATGTTAACATATCGAGGGGGCTCCAATATTTACATATTTGCTTTCCTGATAGTATAGGTTGATCTTTTTAAAAATGTTTTAATTTCATGTAAATGTACAGGAAGCAGAAGTTCAAAACATGAAATCTGAGGTAGATGTATTAAAAAGAAAAGAATTCTCACAGAAATTGCCATGACTTTGTTTCATATGATGCAGCCCTTTCTCTGTAAAATGTCACGAAAGAAAGCTTCAAGGTGGTTAGCATCTATTTATTGCTTTCTAAATAAAAATATTAGTATATTTTATAGCAGATTTGTGCAGTCTTGGGGGCTGACAACATATACTGGTGAAACTACTTTGGTTTTGGTACAGAAGGTATGTTTTTCAAGACAGTTCTACAAAGAATTGCTTATTTTGCATGAGGAAGCATGTAGGGTAAGACTAGGGGAAATAATAGGAGAAAGACAAGTGAAATATTTGAAAGTAGAGAAGGTAGAAGAGAAAGGCCCCATAACCACTGAAAACCAAAGACTTTTCTGAAAATGAATCCTGTTGTCTGAAATGTTCCTGATAAATTCTACTGGACTACTTAGAGGTTTAGAATTAGTTTCTAGCTTCACTGGATCAAAATAAAACATTCACCACTGAGCCACAGCTAATCGAGTTGTTTCCTGCAAATATTACCAGTTCTCCTGAGACTAGATATACCCATTTATTCACATCCACAGGCACAGGCAACAAGTAAAACTAACCCTTGTCTTATTTCTCTTACATAGATCTTAGTTGCTGCAAAGCAGGAAAGAGAACAATGCTGAAAATGGATAAAAGCAACAACAAAGTTCTATCAAATCATTTCTGGAATCTCAGCAGGAAGATATCAAACACTAATGGTACAGCATGCGTTTCTATATCAGATTAAACCACCTTGAATTTAGATGTTTTATTCTTAGATTATATCCAAAATTAAACAGATTTTAAAAAGTTAATGTGCATTTCATAAATCCCTGCTTTAAGCAACATAATTCTTAAAAGGTAGACAAAACAGCAGAGATAGGTTATTCACTACAAAATTCAAAAACTGTTCTATAGTATTTCATTTACAAGTTAGTATTTACTCTTTAATATATATGAAAAATATTTCAAAAATATCTATCTTTCAATGGTTTGGATAGTAAGATAAGAACATAAATCAGGCAGACAGTGCCCAACTAGAAATACAGCTTTATTTCATATTCTGTCTGACATTAATCACAAATGATTGGTGAGGAAGAAATATTGAGATATTCTGGAATCTTTAATGATATTTCCCATCATATATACTCACAACTGCCATATGTATGAGTTTTAGGGATGTCCACATTCTTGGGTTAGAAATGTTGACTTCCATTGCTTAGCTCTTATGAGCTGTGACCTGATCAATGAGTACAACAGTTGAGCTGTGTATTAGGAAAAAGAAATAAATAAGGAATTAAGTAAATAAATAAATAAATATGTATTTCTTCTTAATGTTTTACACCAACTGTCTGAAAATTTCATGGAAATATCGCTCATTTTCAATCTGTGAGAAATAGAAAATTATCATTATGTCTTCACATTTCACAAACAATTTGTGACTTTATAGTCCTCTATTACATTTTTGTTCTGGTGAGAGACAGTTTCAGTACTTTTAGAAAGTAAAAGTACTTGCAAAACCACTTGCAAAATACCGCAATATCAAAGAACTCAAAAGGATGAGGGACATCTTTTTCCTTTTGCTGTGTTGAATTGTCTCAGTACACTTTATTTATTGTTTTCCACTGTTGTCTTTTTCCTTTTCACAGTTTTAATTCCCTTTTTCTAAGAAAAATACAATTGAGTCTGTAGTTTTAGACATCACTTCCTAAGTCTTTGTTGAATAAGTCCATGTGGAAAGGAGGGGGATTTGCTAAAAAAATTTCTATTGCAACATTTCACCCAATAATTTTGGGCTTTTTTTAATTTTTAATTTTTAATTAATTTTTAATATATTTTTTAAGCAAAATAGAATTTTGAGAAAACCTAGTTTCTGTTGGTTTTCAACTGATCACTTTATGGAAAGAATGAATCAATTCTACTTCAAGACAAACAGGGTTCTGTAACATTCATCAGACTCCTTAAGAAATTTAACTATGGGATATTTTTGACAAAACAGCAAACAGCTGACATTATGGTATTGAATCAGGTGTTGCATTGACAGGTTTGCTAAGTGTCATATCACACATCAGACACAGTCATTCCATTCAGTGAAAGATGGAAAAGTAAGTAAAATATCATAAAATATCTGAGTGAGTTCAGAAGAAAATAACAGCTGTTGTAAACCATTGTTTCTAAAATTCTGTGTGTAGCATGTATTGTTTTAATGTTTCAAAGTTGCTTTGATCTTTGCTTATATGTATTGTGCAGCAATGTTTATTTCTGAAGAAAAAAGAAAACACTATTTTTGAAGCTAACACTTTCTTTGATTTAAGGATACCTTATTTTTGTAAAGAACAGATTGAATATTGTCAGGAGTGTACTGTTGTTCACAGCTTTGCTATTATTCATTCTCTGAACCTATTTTGACATGCTTTGCTATTTGATTGTCTTGGTGGAAAAGTGCATGTTTTGAAATTTGAGCTCATTTTGGCATTGTTCTTTTGCAAGACATTAAATAAACTAAATTCAAAAGTGACAGTAAATTGTGAAAAGTCAATTTAAAACAGATCTTTCAGCCATGTTTCCAAATGTTCAGTGGTGGTAACATCCAACTGAATTAAAGAAAAATATAGATCTTAAAACTGAGTAAAACCTTTACATTCGGACAAATCAGATTTGATTCTAAGAACATAATTTAGAAATACTAGTTGCTAACAACAACCTTCTACTCTTTCAGTATAAATCTAGTAATATAGGAGGTACATCTCAATTAGAATTAAAGTGAAACAAGACAGATTAGCCTACATGGAGTTCTGTGCTTGCAGATATGATGCAGCTAATAAACTTGCTACACCACACAAAAACACTTTCTCTAGATGTGTGCTCATAAGGTTATCTTTAAGTGAAGAAACATCTACTGTTGCTGAGGCACAAAACCCTCTGTGATACATAATCATACAAATTTGGAGCCATTCCATTTTATTCTGAGCTGTTCCAGCTCTCTATAGATGCAGAAATTGCCCTTGCTGTATGGAATGCTTTGGCAGCCAATAAGAAAAATCCATTTTGTATAGCTAGTGTCAGTTAGGTAGGATGGAGAAAATTCAGCATATGGCAAGTGGGATGATAAATGGAAAGAACAATTGACATGGACTAAGAAATTTAGAATTGTATAGTTCAGACAAGAAGGCACTGAGAGATGACAGAAATGTATTATGTTTACTGTTCAAGGTGTGTCTAGACAGAATAAAGTGTGTTTTATTCTGAAACACCAGCACTTCTCAGGTGGCAATAATGATATTTAAACTTACACACTCCTCCTACCACTAATTGCAGAAATGACAATATCTAAGCGCATTTCATAGCCAGTCATGATTTGTTGTTTAGTTTGGTGATCAGCCATAGGATGGCATGTGCCTGAGGATTGTTTCAGATTGCAGGCATATAGTTGCTAAAAACCACAAAGACACTATAGCTATAAACTTCTCAAGTGTAAATAAACAGCTTAAGTTGAACCCAAACTCCGAAACTAAGTTTAAGTAAAGCCCAGTTGAAAGAACTCAGAAACAAGTACCTTCAGCAAAAAGAATCTGAGAGAGGAAAGTAGAGAACACAACCCAAAAGTGAAGAGATAAGCACTAGGATCTACAGGTGTGGAGATACTTTGCATGAAAACGAAGTGAGAAGCATGGGGACAGGTTTTAGAGGTTTGTGAGAGGGGTTATGAAAGGCAAATGGCAGGTCCCAATAGTCAAAATTTTTCTTATGACTGTAGTGTATCCTGACACCCTAGACACGAGAAGTGAGTTGAAGGTAATGAATTCCAACATTGTGAAAATTATGCACAATTTATAAACTGTAGATTATGGAGATTAATGACAGATAAAAGAATAATGAAGATCCATATTTTTCCATTTCAAATTTGATGGAAATGCTAGCTAAGAATAACAGATATATAAATATGCAGAGGAAGAAAAGGGGAAGAACAATTAAGTGAAGAAGTGACAAACGAATGTGAGAAAGGTTATGTTTTCATTATTATTCTTAATAAGTTTCATTTTTTATGAAAATAAATGTGTAGGTGAGAAACTAGAAATGAATAAAAGAGGAGGCAAAAGACGTATGAATAGGTTATGTTGAGGAGAGGTTTTTAAGCAGGTCAGAGGACGGAAAGTAAAGTGTATTCTGTTGCTTGAAGTTTCTGTCTCAAGAACTGAATCAAATTCCAGACATCTGGACAAAGAAGACAACATTTGTGTCAGCAAACAGAGCAAGAATATATAAGAACAGTGGAAGCCTACCAGAATTTTATGTTGGGTGACAGCCAATATTTTCTGTGCCCATGGAAAATGACAACTACGGCCTATGACTCAGTAAGTTATCTAGCTACAAATTCAATGCATGAATCAAATCCTGACATACATGACATAATACAGCAATAAAACATATTAAATGAAGACATCATAAGCACTTCTGACAATTAGGAATGGGGGCATAATGATAGTTACATTGCAATAACCCAATTTAACAAATTAACATAACAAAGTAGTGAAATTACGCATAAAGTAGAAAGGAGCAACAAAAACTGAGATAAGGCAAGAGATTGGTTTTTTTTTAATTTAGGTTTGGAACTACATCTGCATATTAATACACAAGGAATACAACTCTTCTTACAGCTCAGGTCATGTTTATATTTTTTGCCTGCTATCACATTCAACTGTATAGACATTCAATACACAATCAAAAACACAGTTGATGTTGGGGTGAAAATTATAAGAAACTAAAAAGATTTGCTTCTCTCAGGCACAGTATTAGTGTAATCAATGGAAAAACTTAATCAGAAATCAAAAAAGTCTTAGCTGTCACTGAAGCATCACCCTCCTCTTCACAAGAGACACAGGGAATCTACTCTTGTAACTAGACATCATTCTCAGACCATTTACTAATGATAGAGATTATTTTCTTTCTCTCATAACCACTCTATGAAATAGTGATGATGACAAGAAGGATAAAAGCAAGTCTTACGAGTCAGTAGATTGAGACATGTTGTCATATGGAGTTATAATAACTGTGGATTATGTTTTTATTTTTCATTTGAGGTAGGCTTTGAAGTATAAATCAAATAATCAGCAGTGAAAAAAACTCCAGTAGAAAAAAAAGTTTTACAGATTTTGACTTACGTTAATTATATTTGGTGACTCAGTGAGTGCCAGGAGTTTTAAGCATCTATCTTATCTCTCTTTCTCTGTAATTATTATATAGAAATTTTGTCTTAAAAATCCCAATTTTTATCAAAAGTCAAGATTGATTTTTGCTTTAAATACCTTTTCAGTTTGGGTTTTTTTTTGTTTGTCTTTCAGAAATAAACCTGTGTATTGCAAATATTGCCTTAAACAGGATAAGTGTAGCCTAGATAGCTGGTTTAGCCAGATATACCGTTAATGATTACGTTAAATCCAGATTCTCAAAAATGGGATAGCCTCTTCATCCAGGAACTTGGCTTGAGTTCAAATATGCTTCTGCTTAAAGCTGCAATAACATTTTAATTATACTTTTACCTAACTCAGGAAATGAAGTATTGCTGTATCTCACCTACTAACTTTGAAATTGAACAGAGAAATAATGGATTAGGGAAAAAATAGGTATGGAAAGCTTATTCTTTCATTTTTTTCTATGGACACAAAGCTAGCCATAATAAGAAAACTTTTGGATCTTTGAAAGTGAAAACATGTTGCAGGTGCTCACTCAAAATAGAATATATATTCAAGACACCTTAATTAAAATCTTGACAAATCTAGAGAAGCAGCAACTAGATTAATTTAGATTATTCACAAACACAAAGATAGATAATTTAAAAAGATATAATTGCAGTGTGTCTCCCTGTTCAAAAGGGCCACCTACCTGTGGATCTGGTACATTTTTTAATCTGTCATCTCTAGGACACCAGGCACCTAGGAACTAGGACTTGTGGTGTCTTTCAAAGTGCCAGCACTAAAGAGACTGACAGGCAGAGAGTACATAAGCAGCATCTATTTAGAATTCATAGACAGATCTCCATCCTCACCACCCTCAACTTTTTTGGGGCG
>VZTE01002661.1:7905-68228 GCA_013397775.1 Eulacestoma nigropectus | reverse complement strand
TTTTTTTCAGACAACACATGGAAAGAATAATACATGCTGAAATGTTTGAGAGATATTAAATGTTATGGTATTTTTCTCCTTTTCTCTTCCTTCCATTAAATTAGCAACTGCTAATATCTAAAATGAATGTAGAGATCCATCTGCTTAACAAATGGAGCATTTATATTCCTGCAACTGCTTTTCAGGCAGGGGAATAGCTTGTGCATAATAAAATCAACTGGTTCCTGCATGTTTCCTGTCAACACTAAGGGAAACCAACAGAGAGTAGGAGGAATTGAAAACAGCTCAGAATTTAGAGCAAAAACTCCTTGCCTGTATTGGACAGTCTGTCATTTTGCCCCCACAATCAAAAATCAGCTTACAGTGAGTACTGCTGAACTCTGTCAGAAAGATTTTGTGCCATCTGATCTACTGGCATCAGCAAAACTTAAAAATCTCTGCGTTTGTACATTATAAAACTTCTATGGTCTTTAGCTTCATGGATTATAAATCCGAAAGAGATCGTTCTGTCCACATAATCTGTAAAGCAGATGGCAATACTTCCCATAGATGTTGATATTGAAATGATTTTACTATAGCTAGTGACAGGGAATGTACTTGGTCTTTCATGATTTATATTTATTAAGCCTCTTCATCAAGTCAAAAATGAATCTGTGGAAAAGCTGGAAAATGCACATAGCTGTATTAGCAACACTCCTGTGCCATAGTCTCAGCTGAGGAAATTCAGCTATGCTCTCTTAGCATCCTAAACTTGCTCCAAGTAGACCAACAGAGCATGTTTGGCATATAGTTCCAGATGTTAAAGCTTATTCTGACTACGAACACATTGCAGAGTAAACAAGTTAGTAAGACATGCACCTTAAAACAAAGGTTACAATGTCATCAGCTAACAGAAAAGTTCGGTTTTAGAAAATGCAAAAACATACACCCCAACATTTTCTCAGAGCCTAATAACTGGCACTTTACAGATACACAGAGTTTTTTCATGCATGACTGGCTGTAAACAGTAGGATTCATTGTGTCTATAGCTTTGGATTAATAAAACATATGAAACTTATTGTTTCATTTAATTACACTTGATTTACAGAATAATTCATAAGTATTGGAAAGATAAAAATTATCCACCTCTTCCCCAAAGATTTATTAATAAATTTAGGTATTATCCTACTTCCAATGATTAACTACAGGCTTTTGAAATACCTGCTAAAAAAACATCTGTGGGAAGGAAGGAGAGAAATATCTTCAAATTTTGTATGAAGAAAAGCAATTCTTTAAATTGTAGGTGCTTTTACAATCTCATTAATTACTATCACTGACTATTTCCACAAGCTTACATCTCTGTATGTTCACACAGGAATACAGTAAATATTAAGGCTTTGTTCTGTACTGAGAACCATGCAAGGAGAGCATTGCTTCCTGGCAGAAATCAATAGAAAGCTGAGTGAAAGACTGAGAATAAGACTGCCAAGATTTGTGCCATAGAAGCCAAACCGATTTGCCTAAATTTACACAGATCAAAAACCTCATTAGTTTCAATAATCAAATTACTGAGAGAGCAGCCGCTTCCAAAACTGTAATTTAGGTATGTAGTAGCATGGATATTAAACACATATTTATATAATATATATAAAACATCTTTTTCTGTAAATATGTGAAAAATGTGTATGTCGTGTCAGCTGTTTATCACTGGTTTCTCTCATCTGACTAGCTACAGACAAGCAGCAGCACTATGTTTCCTTCCCCAGACAGAAGATCAAGAAAGGGGATATCACTGTCATTTTTATTTCAGCTATGAGAAGACAGAATGTTGTGGTGTTTCCCCTGACTGACAGCTGAGTGAAGAAGTCAACCAACTGTGTCCTATGGTGCAGGTTATTTCCTTCAGAATAAAATTGAAAAATAAGTTCTTGCTATAGAGCTGTCATAAAATAACTCAAAAATCCTATATAACAGCTATCATTCTTTCTTAAAATTGGAAAGCCAAGCATCCTTCTTTGACACAGACTGGTTCTCAGACTATCTGAAATTCCTGTTTGTTCCTGTTGCAACTTTCCTGCTTAATTCAAACGTGTTTATACTTGTTCTTTCTCTCAGAAGTTTCCCTCCTCTTGAAAGAACATCCTTCCGCTATGTTACTTTCAGTTCCTGTTGGACTTGGTTCTATATTAAGCTGAAAGGTAATAACAAGTAAATGAAAAGTAAAAAATATTAAGAATAGTGATTTATAATGTAAAAGCAAGTATCTGTGTTAGCTCTTGAAAAGACAATATTTTTGTAAAATTAATTGCCTGTTTCTTCCCCTATCTCCACCCTTGAGGATTAAACTTGCTGAAAGTTGAAGTTTTTTAAGGTTTAAAAAAATATTTTTTTTCAGAAGGAAGGAAAGAAGACTCAGGACTTCCCAGACAAAGAAAGAAAATAAACAAAGGGGAAATGATTACCTGTATCTGAGAAAGAAAAAGAACATTCAGTTGGAGTGTGCCCAGTCAATTTCTGAATGAAACTTGTTCTAGGAGTGAGGTGGGAGAATGGAGAGAAGAAGTGGGGGAAGAAAAGAGTTTGGTTAATTGGGAGTACATAAATACTGCTGAGGTTTTTGCAGCTGTCTGATATTCGTTAATGTAACCTGCCTTTGCACAACATAAGAAACATAAAAAATAAGGATGTGACAGTCACTCTAAGGCATAACACAGCTCTCCCACAGGTACAAAGATGAGGTATATGCAAGATGTTCAAGAAATCCTTTCATATCCTGGAATAGTTGTGATTACTGTTTCTTTTCCTATTACTGAGGTGTATCAAAAAGAAAAATACCCACATCCCAAAATTTAGTTTCAAATTCAAGGTATAATCTGGTATCCATTTCAATCATTTGCTTACTCCAAATCAAGGAAAATATGAAAAACCTTTCGGGGCTAGTATTTTGTCAAAATGACCTAGGTGAACAGCAGAGCCGGGGCTGGCTGCTGGTTCTATCCTAGCTGTTGTGCTCGGGGTCAGGTGCAATCACTTGAACAGAGGTGGGGAACTGATACCTTCCTAAAAGCAATCAAAAATTCACACCGTGAGAAAAATCTGGTGTGCCATGTAAGGATGGTAAAGAAGATATTTCACATTGAAATCCAGCTTCAGGTTGCCACTGAAAAGATTAGACTCTTTGTGCCCAGCTGCATGTTCCCACCTCTTCTACATCTGCTCTAGGAGCCATGAACTAAACCCAAGTGAGTTCCAGACAAGCACTAAAGTCAATGCAAAGGGGAAAAGGGGATAGTGTATCAGAATAGGAGGGAAGTAGAAAAGCAAAAGAGCCCTCCCTAGAGAGAACTGATAGCTAAATTAGATTAAGTATATTGAGAAAAAGTAGTCTGAGATTCACAGGAAGGAGATAGCTTGTGGGAAAAATGTTGGTTGAGGCATTTCTGTGTTAAGTAGAAGTAAGAAAAAAGCACACATCAAAGTTGACAGAAAGTGAGACATATTTTATGGACAACTGGAAGACAGAATAGTGTTCTTGCAATCTGGGAAGCCATTCAAAACAGTAGGAACAAAAACCAGTGTAGTAGGGAAAGATTCCCACAGTAAAGCTGTATATATGTAGAGGTAATTTCCACCCATTGATTTTACTATCATGTACCCATTTTCTCAAACAAAATCAGTTTGTTGAGATCTCTATTGTAGTAAAAAGTTGTATTAAGACTTGAATGCCCTCTTATTGTTTTCATAGAACAGATTAGAAGTGAAAACAGCTCTATTCCTCAGATCTCATATATACAGGATCCTGATAGAGTGCCTTAGCATGGATGCATAAATATGCATGATCTAATTTTAACAGTTCCGAAGAAATTGGGCTGAAAATTTTATTATATAAAAATCTCAAACCAAAATTTTTTAAAAACAGCCAGGGGGTTTGAATATTCAGTGTAGCCATACTGAACCTAAGCTTCAGGAAAAAACCAGGATCTACCTTTTCTAAAAAATTTGTCCTTTGCAACTGGACACCTCTGAAATCAAAGCACCAAAATTAAAATTATTTGGGAGTCAGTAGTATTTTTACTAATTTCTTCTTAAAAGATGGTCTGCTAAAACCTAGACCGGTAATATAAGGATTCAGCTGACCAATCTTAGAAATCTACTTTGTTTTTCTGTAAACAACGAATTGAGGCTGATAATAATTTAAGATACAACACAGTGAGAATGAAAATATTTTGCCCTCGTAATTTGCATTAAGTTCCTCCTATGATTGCTCCTAAGTGCACTTAATAATCAACTAATGTATTTATTAGAAATAAAAATATCCAACTTGCATGTCTGTATGAATGGAAATTTAGAGGTAAATCTAACAACTCTGCATGCCATATTTTTATTAGCTGACCTTCATATACTTAATTGCCACATTCATGATGTATGTTAATCACGTTTTTTTCAGTTTTCTTCAAGTTCTAACAGTAAGTATTTAATCATGAATACATTTGGAATTTGTATATAGATCATACATTTATTCTTAATATTGCATATGAGAATCTGTAGTTTATTTCTGTGTTGCTTTCAAATGACCACATAAGGAACTCTTAGGAAGATAATCAGGATGCCACACTCCAGCCCACAAAGTTGCCTGTAGCAACCCCATGACAAAAGATAGCCTTCTCTTCCTTGGTCAACATCACAGCAGATGCATTTATTTTGCCTATTAAAAAGCCCTAGAAGAGCAGGAGTTCCTGTTGCTCACTCCAAAATGGGAAAATTCTGTACTGCCTCAATATAGTTGCTCCAACTATAGATACTCCTTTGTCCTCTGCAAATTCTAGAAATTCACTTGATTGTCCACACAAAATAATTAAGGTGAATGACTATTTTTTCATGCTATGTACATCAGTATATCTGAAGATAAAAATTTCTCCTTTAAAATAGAAACCTGACTTCTAGCAATAATTTACCAGAGTTTTTTGCTGCTTTGAGAAGTTCACAGACAAATTACAAAATTAGAATCTGTACCAAATTAAATAAATAATTTGAACATCTGGTGAATGATGAACAGTTTTGGCAGCCTAAAGGAAAATAAAAATATATTAAGTTACAGATCTTGTTTAATACAGTATTTCAGCCTGGAGAAAATATATGAGAAAAGAGTCACAGCAGGCCTCCAAAGCTTTGAAGTTAACAGTTCACAAAAGAACAAGAGCAAGATAAAAACATGAAGTTATACAACTGCCATGATGATGTTGTTAAAAAATGTCTTTAGCAGACAAATAATGAACAAGATATGAAAGACCTTAAATTGAGTCAGACCAGCTCTAGATCTCACATAACAGTACAAATAAAACTTGTAAGTCCATTTCAAAATAATCTTCAAACTGTTTCTGAAATACTGTTTGTTTGCTTCTGACTCTGGTTTTGTCATCCTTGCTTATTGAGGCTTTTAAAATCGTTCAGCATTTTATATGGTATATCACATGAGAGTGACTAACTTGATTCTGTTGTATTTGTGATATGGTTTTAGTACCTCTTGTACACCTCCTCTCTTGAAAAAAGAAGTGTATTATCATCCTCAGTGAGGCATTCAAAAATCTTTAACTTAATAAAAATGTAGGATGGTCGTTTGAAAAGAAAAATTAAATCTAGTCCAACCTCCTGCTCAGAGATCAACTTGAAGATCAGGCCAAGCAGCTCAGGCCTTTATCCTGATGGGTCTTGAAAACCTCTCAGGATGGAGAGAGACTTCACAGTTTCTCTGAGCTGCCTTTTCCACTGTTATCAGAGGGAAAGGATTTTGCATTATCTTCAATGAGACAGGTAGGAAGCCAAGTCTTCAATTCATCCATGGACCCCTATGGAATCTGTTGGTTCAGACCTCAGCCTCTGGACTGACTTCTTGGCTTGACCCTGGAACTTTCTAGTCAGCATGAACCTACCCAGCCATCACTGGGTATTTTATGACCCTGGTAACCCTCACCATGATGATTGTGATCCTGAGTCACTGACTTGCAGGTGCCCCGACCCTGAAGAAGCATCCAGGTCCTGTGGGACTCTGACATTTTCTGTGGTTTCCTGCTCATGCAGTCCAGGTTGCTGTTGTCTTTGTCTGCTACCAGGGTGATGCTGGCTCATCCTCAGTTCTGTTTGCCAAGACCTCCGGAGCCTTTCCTGCAGAGCTGATCCCCACGTTCAGTACTCAGCCTATATCTTTGTAAAGAGTTCTTGCTCCCTGGGTGAAGGAATATGCATTTGACTCTACTGAATTTCACAAGGTTCCTGTTCCTCATTCATCCAGTTCTCTAGGTCCCTCTGCCTCAAGTAAACTAGGTCATCTCAGTCTGGTGTCAACTGCAAACTTGACTGAGAGTGTGTATCATTGCTACTTCCCAGTCATTAATAAAGAGGTTAACCAAGCCATATCCCAAAAGACCCCTGTGGTACTCCACTTAAGAGCCTGAAGGCTGAGTGAGCCCCATTAACCACGGAGCTTGGTCATTACATCTATTTTTTACCCATCTATCTATCTATTCATACAGACTGTGGTATCTCAGTTTGGATACAAGAATTTTGTGGCAGACCATGTCAAAAAATTTGCCCTATACATTATATCTACGGCTCTCTCCTCATGCAAAAACCCAGTCTTCCAACTCTCAGAGCCATTGACTTTGGTTAGATATGATTCACCTTTTGATAAGTTATGCTGACCATTCCCAAACACTGTCTTCTCCTTCATGTGCCCAGAAGTGTGGTCCAAGGAGACTTGCTCTGTAATTTTCCCAGGTAACAAGGTGAGTCAGCCTGGCATTTAGACTGTTTTATTTCTGGACTTTTTAAAGATGGATTTTTGAACATTTCCCTTTTTCCAGTTGTTGGAGTCCTTCCCCAGCCTCCATGACTTTTCAGATATGATGGACAGTAGCCTTGTGAGGACATGCCTTTTCCTACAGGCTGTCAGGTCCCATGGACCTGTATGGGTCAAGCCATCTCAAGCAATCCTGGGCTTGATTCTTATTCATTTCTGCTTGTTCTTCTCCTGGAACCATTTCTTTACGGGCCAGGGCAGAGAGCTTATTGGCAAAGACCAAGGCAAAGAACGCTTTGAATACTTCAAACCTGTCTGCATTCACTGCCACTGAATCCCCTACTTCATTCAGCAGAGTCCACATTTTCCTTGTTCAGATTTTCACTATGAATGTAGCAGTTGAAGCTCTTTAGTGCCCTTCATGTACCTTCCACGCTTCATCCATCACTGAGCCTAGTCTTTCCTAATACCATCCTTACATGATATGGCAATGTTTGTAAGTTCTCCTTTGTAGAATGTCACTGCTTCTACCTCCTGTATATACTTGTTGCGGTGGCCCAGTCCACCTTTGGGATGCGGATCCATCAGGGCATCCAGTGGGTGGACTTTCCTGCCCAGGAAAGTGATGAGGAGGGCGGTCCTGGAGATTGGACCACGCCCTAGAGATGCCACTCCGTGAAATCTCCTCCCCCATTCTCCCTTTGTTCCCTCCTACCCTCATGTTTATGTTAATAAGTTCTCGAAGGTTCTGTAAAGTTTAGTTCCCCATTGGTTCATTCAAATTTGTTCCGCCCTAATCCCCTTACCATTGGTTAGCTGTCACCGTATGTCATTTTCCCACTGGTTTATCCCCTTGTTCCTCCCCTTTTCCCTTGCTGTACAAAATCCCCTGTAACCATTATTTAGGGCTCTTTTGTTGCTCTTCCCTCCTTGCTGTTTGGTTCTCTCGTCCCTCCGGGCGGGGAATAAAGTCTTGGACTGCTGCAACAAAGAGTCCCTCTCTCCTCTTTTACCTTCCCCTGCTCACTACAATTACACCGACTGCTGCCAGCTCCATTGTGAGCCCATAGGCAGCCTGAGGAGCTGCACTCAGGCTGCCATACCAGTTCGCACGCTGCCGAGGCACCTCTGACAAGTCGCCGGCTTGGCCACCGGGTGGTCAAGCAGTCAGAGACATATACTGATAAAAAAAATGAAAAATGCATCATTTGCTTGATTTAAATGTCAAGAGAACCATGTTGTCTCTGTACTGTTCCGTGGAATTTTATACTGTAAGAAGAACACTGGTTTCGTAGCCTTTCATCTCTAGACATTGTTGAAGATAAGTATATTTTATACCATGTTGTACATTCTTTAGTTAATAAATTGGACACCATGAACAAGCTGTACAATCTGTTGTGCTTCCCATTTTAATACATGAATATCTTACCTTTACTAGTAAAAACACCTCTTTACTTTTTATCTTAAAAATATATTTTATCGTTTCAACATAAAGCAATGTTTTCACTCAGATCCTTCACATCTCCTACAATGACAAGAAGCTGATTTTCAACAAAACTAAAAGTTGGATAATTTAAAATATGGTAATATATTTTTCCCTTGACTATAACCAGTTGAACCCAATGCTGTAATGCTAAGTGTTTAGCAGGATTAAAAAATGGACTGATTGAATCTAAACACAAACTTCTATAATAGAATTAGAAGTATATGTTGTTATGTATATAAATCTTTTGACTTTAGAATCCATTGTTAAACATTCAGATTTGAAAAACTGTCTTATAATCAGATTATAATGCAATTATGGCATCTGACACCAGTTAAATGTCAAAGAGAAAGTAGCAAATTGATAGAACAGACCATTGGTCAAATTTAATATGCAGCTTTGTTGGTTTCCTTGAAATACAGAGAATTTGCATTTAATACTTACATTAGTTTTACATGGACATTAAGCAGCTCCAACAAAGCAGGAATCAAATCCCAGTTTTGATGGCAATTTACAAGATAGATCATTGCTTTCATGAACATCAGATAATTTATAATCTCTGCAACTGCTCTCAACAAAATCTATGTTTATAAGCAGCAGCACCTTCCTTTATGAGGAAAGGTAATTATTTCTTGTTGGAGGGAACAGATTTCTCATCAAATGCAAAACAAGGAAGTTTAACTAGAAAACAATGGCAAGTCAGAAAAGAAATTTTAAAGGCTTTTGAAATGTTATATATACATAATTGGTTTAAGTGATTGAAGAAAAAGTCTTTAATATCCTAGCTGTGATGATCTATGGAAGTTTTCATAACAAATAGCATATCTCATTCCACATTCTTCCTTTTGTCAACCAAAATAGAGAAAAATCTTTCTTTAAAGAAATTATGATTTCATAGCACCTGGAGTAGACCTTTCTGTCATGAAAGACAAGACTATATTGATATGCAAAACACAAATCCTGAATTGGGCTAATTGGGCATTTACAATGTAAATCTGTGAAAGAAACCACTTTTAATGAAGTGAAACTTTTTGAGAAATCTGCAAGGCTTCCCATCCAGCTTCTCTATGAACCAAAGATTTTTCAATATAAAGCAAATTCCAGCCTCTGGAATAACCCGAGAGACTGGAGAAGTTATTTGATGTAAAGACTTGCATACAAAATCTCCCAGCAAAAATGTGTTACCAGTACTAACTTTTCTGTTGGATTCTTTCCATTTAATTTAAATATCTAAGTAGTCAGTGGGACTGAAGCTTGAACTTTGATCTCCCTGATTCTAAATTAATATCTTACCTACTAGAAGTTTTTTGTTTTTATTCTTCCCACTCCACACCTGGAAAATAAGGGCCTTTAGAGTTAAAATTCTGTAGGACGCTGTTATGTTCCAAGAGCATTTTAACACTGATAAATGAATTTCTTATTATTTGGTGTCCAAAGTCTCCAGGGATATAAACAGTTGAAATGATCATTGCTATTTATTTCCTTTTGAAATAAGATTGTTAATAAATAAATTTCAAAGTTCATTTTCATGTGTTCTATAGCAATTCTGAAAAAAATTGCTGGTAAGATGCGTTTCTTGGTGATTAATAGTCTCAAAATGCAAAGCCAAAATAATTAAACAGCATGTAAATATGAAACACATTTTATAACTCTCATTCATAGGGCATAGCAGATAAACAGGATCTTAAAAAGCTGAATTAGTGCCATAATAAACTGGTCACAACTATTTCTAATGAGTGTCTCTTCTCCAAATAATCATATTGTCTAGTGCCTGCACAATATCTACAGCTGCACCTGTTAGGTGTTTCTTCTCTTCCTGAAAGCACGTGTTAGATTTATACGTGTAGCATGACCAAGACTGCAAATATTAATTAATCTTTACAGCTAGTGACTGAATGAGTCTGACTGGCACATACAATCCTGACAAACAGCAGCTTTGTGTTAAGTACCTTCACAGGATCTGTTTGGCAAAAGCTTTTCAGGCATGCAAAGCACTTGAATACTACCTCAATAGAGACTGAAAGTCATGCTTTTCACCAAAAATTTGGAATTTGTTACACTGAGTAATCAAAGTACACATTTTAAAGAGATGTACATTTTGCAATGTTTATATTTGGTTTTTTAAATGTAAATCTTTGGCTTGTTTAATTATCAGTGGGCCACATAGAAAATATCAGTCTCCCAGAAAACAAAAATATAGGTGGCTTTTGTGAAGAATGGGAGAGTTATTGTATTATATACATTTATCAGTGTCATGGATACTTCTATTACATTTCTCAGCTAGTTAAGCCTGTCTGTAGAGGCAAGTGTTAGGGAAAGCAGAAAGGAAGAGAAAGTAATTGGAAGAATGGATTCAAATCTAAGCTTGGCAACTAAATTGTGCCAAAATTTTAAGATTCTAGGGGCACATTCCTCCTGAATATATGCTTGTGGACAAGGTAAAGAAGAAAATACTTTTGAAGTAATAGAGAAGTTCTTCTCTGCCTAGCTTAGGGTTCTAAAATTAATTCCACCTTGAAAATATATCAGTGAGCAGTGGGAATGAGATTCAGACATGATAAAAAGGCACTACATCCATGTGCAAGAAAAGATTACAAAATCCAAAAGGTTCCAAAACCTTAATAGCTTTACTGAGGGCAAATGACACTATCATCAGATACAGTTTGTGAAGGTGCTGCTGTTACCTTTATATCTATGACAGAGCTGCAGCATAGTGGATAAAAGAGGATGGGATGCAGCCTGAGATAAGTCAACAAGTGAGAGAAGCTTCTCTCAGTTCAAAGGGTGTCTGGGGAGACTGAAGAAAGGTTCAAAACCAACTTGTTTCTAGGCACACCTATACTGTAAACCACAGCTCAGTAGTTGCTGCTCAGCAGTTGAAGTGACATTTTCTGTAGCAGATGTCTCTTATACTGGAGGCACAGCTATCCTCCAACTAGCTCATCATGCTGCCCTGCAAAAGAATGATAACAAACATGGCAAAGACCAATGGGTTTCAAACTCCAGCTCTTTAGGACATGACAGCCTTCTGATGCAGAGAATGGAGATATGGCAACTTTATTGTCATTTGGATCTTACTTTCCTGAAGAATAGATGCAAAAATTAGGTCAATTTACACAATTTTGTGGGGCAGAACCCTTTGGCTCTGCTTTGTATCACTGGATTCCCAATCAGGCACAGAGTAGTTGGTGCATACCTATTCTAGGAAGGATTGTGGCTTAAGAAATTAACAGCTGTATATTCAATGGGTCATTAAATGTAAATGTGCTTCAATTTTGAATTATTATTAGAGTGTATGGTAAAAAATAAATAAAATAAAATAAAATTCCATAAAATTATATGGAAATTCAGCTAACTCTTTAAACCAAATAAAAACAAGCATAGGAAAAAAATCAGTGTAATATAAATTTGCTCAAATTTTCCCTTACCTAGAATCAAATTTAACAGTATCTGTAGATTTTATTTACAAGACAAATTTGTGAATGCTCCGAAGATGTTGGCTCTTATTTAAAACTACTGAAATAAAATAAGTGGTAAGTGCATGGCAGCTGGCGTGTAAAACCTGTACTAGGAGCTATTTGTCACCTCTGAGACTTGAATGAATTCATTCACTGTAGCCACTGACACTCTGGAAAGTTGTCCATGTTATGTTTTCTTGGAACTCAGCATTAAAATCAGCAGGCAGTGACTGTAGTAAGGTCTCTGTTAAGTTGCAAGCTCATTAAATCATCCTCTAAATCACAATTAAACCTTGTGTGGTCCTAATCTCCCAAATTGCTGATTGCACTCGCTAAATTATTGAGCTGCTGAAAGTAAAAAAAAGGAGAAACAAGTAACTCAGACATTAAATGTACTTTGGACACAGATAAAGGACTTATGCCACCTTGGGAAAAAAAGACAAAGAAACTGACTTTCGCTAAGAAGCCACCTTGGCTTCTGTTTAGATCATTAGTTAGTCCCAGAGTCAGGAATGGGCCTAAAATTGTTCCACGTCTTCCTTAAGCTCACCATCAAAGAGTAGAGATGGCCTCAAAACTACAATGGTCTTAGCTCTATGTCCAAAGGGCACAGTAGTGGCCATGCTTCCCATGCTCTTTTGTTAGCTTTTGTCTCCTCTAGTCACCATTTCTCTGTCTTGTTTAATACTCTTTCCTGCTAACCCTTGTCAATACCTCTTTTTTGTGTCCTCTCCCATTGATTGACCTTGATTCATCTATAAGAGGATGACATGATAAAAACATAGCCGTTCACAAAGAGGCAAGAAGATTTGTAACAGGTACTCAGTCTTATAGATAAAGAAACTGTTCATTCTGAGAAAAGAATTCTCTTCATCCATTCTGAGAAAAGAAACATAAATAACAGTCCTTGAAAAAACAGTTAACAAACCTGATGGCCTTGTTTGTGTCTCTCCATCCTCCATACCATATAACCAGTACCTGTGCATTTAAATAATGCACATTTCTTAAATCTCTGGATCAATCCCCCTCCTAACATTTATTCTTGTCAGAAAAACCCCAAACCAATCAGGTAGTAGGCTATGGCTACACTCTCTCAATTCCATAGAACAACATTAAATACGGCTAAGTTAAATACATTCAGACTATGTTTTGCGAACTAACAAATTTCCTGTACAGCATTTAGTCTACAGTAAAAAATCTGTTTTATATGCAGGCAGATGGTTGCTCAGTTGTGATGAATGTCACAGTTGGCTCAGCTGCGTGGGAACTACTGCTTTAGTATTGCAGGCCAATCCAGGAAAGTGGGCACTTATCCCTTTGATGGTAATACCAGTGAATGTATGTATGAATGTATGAGTGTAAGTGGCTGAATAGCTGCATTGAAAAATCAGTGTCTTTGCTTTTGATGAGAATGTGAGTCAGCTATAGGAGACAGAAAATTCTCTTCTTCTTGCCTGCAGATTGCCAAGAAACCATAAATTTGCTAGTCAAAATCCAAGACTACATCGTTTTAGGTAAGATGCACTGCCAAACACAAGGTAAGCTACTTTTGTGTATGTTTTGAAGGCTTTCAAGTTTTCTGAAATCTCATTAACTGTGTGTTGGTCCTTACCATAATGATGTTGACAAGTTTTAAGTTAGTTCAAGCTACATTTTTTCCAAGATATATGGAAACGAAAAGATAAATTATGCCCCTTATTATATGAAGTATCCAAATACTTATCATGCATATTAGATATTTGCCTTTAAAATATTGTTTATTCCTTTAAAATGCTGTTTGAAGTGCGGCTTCAATCAAAACTGTAAAATTTGGTTATTTAAAAAAATTGCAAATATTATACAAGTTCTTTCAACCTTAATGAAACTTACAGAAATAATTTTATACTGATTTGTTGAAAGATAGACTCATGGGCCAGCAGTGAAAAGTTCTTTTAATAGCTAAGTTGGAAGAAGCCATTGAACCAAAAGGATATGAAATGTAAATGCTGGCAAACCCTTGACTATAGCATTGCAAATTATGAAACTCTAATATGACACTAATCATCCTATCATTCTTCAAAAATAATGATCCCAAATGAAATATAATAACTGGGAAGCCCACTTCAACATGAGTCAATAAACTAATAAGCTTGTTAAAAGAAAATAATTACTTGGCTGCAGTCTTTGAAGAGCATCTATTTATTTTGAAATCGTCTGAAATACAAGAGCAAAAAATGGAATAAATGTTAGCACAGGAATAAACTTTCCCCCTTGTATTTCTTGATTAATTAATGAGTAGTAGACTCTTATATATGAGGCCAAACAGCTGAATGCTTAGAAATCAGGAAGAGAGAATCATAAGCCTTATCCCTCTCCTCTGAACTTCCATAATAAATATAGGTTTTCTTGACATATTCATGTTACATGAAAAAGGAAGTTGTTATTAAATTTGAAATTCCATCTTGCTCAATCACCATACTTCTAGCTGCTTGAGCAAACTTGTAGTTCACGTTTGGTTTGTGGGGCTGGTGAGTCTAAGCCAGAGGTTAGCTACTTGTTCTTCGTTTAATTGTGAGAGAAAAGTACTTTGGGGAAAAATTTCCTTCATTCATCAAAATCTTGATTAGCAAGCATGTTAAACTGGGACTGATCAGATGACTCCTCATTCCATGAAGGGGTAGTAGATATTTTAGTAGATGTTTCTGCTTCTGAATAAATATGGCAATAACATGGGCTGAAATGTTAGTATCAATTTCAATTTTAAAGCCCACAGACTCAAAAAAGTGGTCTTATAAAAAAAAAGAAAAAAGATCCAGAGAAACAGTAAGACATTTTCTGAACAAAAATAATACATACAATGAATTTTTGCTTGTTAACTGTTAGGACTGCATCATAAATTACTCTTTCTGGACATCAGAGAATCCAGGAGAGGAAGAAGAGGAGTAGGAGTGAGAGAAATTGCCTCTGGTGACTGTCTCATAAGCACAAACTCCTGCTTGAGCTTATTTCCAGAGCTCTCCTGAACTTTATGCATTCTTGAGATAGGAATGGGAGGAACTCATGCTCCATGATTTCCCTGGGAGGGAATCAGTGTAGATTCTGTCTTTCTCATCTTCCTCTCTTTCTGGAGAAATTGTGCGTTTGTGATGTCTTATCTCATTTTTGCCACAGGGTCACTTCAATAAATTTCACATTATTTTTGCATAAACTCATTCTGTGTATCAGACTCACTATAACAAATATGTAATCAAATTTGCAATGTATAGTTTTAAAGGTTAAAAAAAGAGAATCAAGATATAGCCCATGACTTCATCATTTAAAGAAAGTGGAGTCTAATTAAACAAAATGCATTATTTGTGCTGTTTTAAGGCCCAAAGACAATGCTGTTTTCTTAAAGAATTTCTGAGGTTATCTTGACAGATAAGGCCCTTCTCTGCTGAGTGATTGTTGCAGTTTGTTGTTATTGCGTTGGTATAGCACGCTGATTGCTTAGAAATTTAACTTAATGAAGTAAAAACATGAGGTTTTTGAATTTTCCTTTTTTTTTTTTTTTTCCCATGGTGAATCTATGATTACTATTTTAAGGTATCTATGTATTTAATTATCATGAAAATTATCTCCCAACCAGAAACTGTTAAAAAATATATTAATGAACAAATAGTCTAAGTATTGCAAATGGCAATTAATGAGTAAGCAAATCACTTTGATTAGTAAATTATTACTAAATTATCCAGTCTTGCCTGGGACTGTTAGTAATGCAGGTGGATCTGGGTTTTGCCTGAGTGTTAGAACAATAAAACCTCTTCTCCCAGCGGTAGTCAGAGGCAGATTTTTGGGAGTAATCCCAAATCACCTCTCTTGTGAGAAAATTGGAGCTCAAAATTCAGGTGGATTCTTCTGCCCACTTTGCATAATTCAAAACATTATAGGATGACCTTTCATGAAGACACAGAAGGAGGAAAAACTGGGACAGAATGACAGCTTCTCAGTAGATCAGCTGCAGAATTTCTATTATTAGTATTCAATAAGACACCTACAATCTTGAATTCATGTCACCTGAGACTCCAAAGACAGTCACCCTTATTTTGCTCTAATCAACAGGGATTAATAAATGCTCCCAGCAATCCTTTAACATACCCAGAATATGAATTATCTTCAAATGATACTCTATCTGCATTATTTAACTGATATGCACACACTAATTTTACCATCTCAGGCTCCTAAACCAAATGTGATCGATACAGAAAGATACAGTTTTAGAGTTAATGAGAACACCAAGGGTACCTAAAACTTAAATTAGCTGGCATACAAGAGACTGTTGCTGGACAGAATGTTTCACAGAGTATGGATTGACTATTGTCTACCTGTGGAGTTGTAACTTCTGTGCCATTACAGTATATACTTACTGAATATCAGAATTTCATGTAATACAAGGCTAACACTAGAACAGCTTTTTGCAAAAGCTCTGCAGAACTAGACTGACTGCTTTCTTCAGAATAAATTAAATGTTAGTATAGAAATTTAGGTCATTATTCTTAGGTGCTGTGAGCTTTTTTCAAGCTATAGTGAACAAAATATTGCTAAATTCTTTAGAGAGCCTGGAGCAGGCAGTTTGTTAGGTGTGGTTTATATTAATTTTATTTTCTAAGATGTTTGAGGTATAAAGCAGTGACAGATCATCCTTAATCTGTGAGGGATTCAATTATATCTAGACCAGAAAAGAGAACCACCCACTGATCACACCCTATTCAGAAAAGAAAATCAGTGCAACAAACCTGTCAAAGGTATGTCATGAAATAGGGTGAAAGAGCAACTAAGTACCTCATTTCTAAATTAAAATTCATCTTTCCATCAGCAGTAAGCCCACATTTTGAAAGAAATATCACTCTTTCTCCAATCACAGCCACAGTCCTCTCTAGAAAATATTGCTAAGATGTGACAGCAAAGAGACAGTGGAAATTTTACTTTCTTTACATACTTGCTTAGTCCTCTGGGAATGGAAGCAAGAAAAAATATTCCTCTAGAAATAGAAAATTTCATACTAAAGAGGAAGAAAAATTCTAGTCTTCTCTAAGAGGATGAAAACTGTGTAGAATTATTCTGAATTTTTCTTGTATCATGTTAGGAACTGAAATCTACTGATAGAAGTTGTTTCAGGTCATGGCACCTAGTCAACATGGAAGCTAATTGAAGTCTGGTCTTCTAAATTAATTGAAAATTTTAAGTTAGAGCTTCAGAACACTGATTTGTTTCATGTAGCTTGTTTCTTTTCCATTTTTCTTATTTTTCATTTAGCATTTTTACTTTCTTATAGGGTGAAAAGTGGAGTGATCATGAGTCCCCCCTAAACGAGAGTAGTAAGGAAAGCAATAGTCTATTAAAACTTTCAGGTCTGTTAAATCATCATAGTTCATACCACTGAGTGTAGGTGCTTTGTGGTTGTCAGAGTCAGTGGAAATGAAGAAAAATTTCTATGAAAGTCAAGTAATGTAAGCAAATATAGATCACTTTTTCTTCTGGACACTGTGAGTTAACTAAAGCAGCTATTGTGTTGTGTCAAGAAAGACAGCGGTTTCATATTTATAGTCTGAGTAAATAGTAGAGTGCACTTAGGGCTCTCAAATATAACAAATTGGGTCCTAATGTCCATATCCCAGTTTGTGATTGACAACTCTATCCTATTTCTGTATTCCAGCTATTTTAGCCTGACAGTGAAGGATGATAATCTACCAACTAGCTAGGAATAAAAAATGCTACATCAGGTATAATGTGCTTAAGCAGAGAAGCTCTGTACTAAGGCCCAGAATTTTGCATGGTTTCAAGAATATAAACAGGGAGATAAAATATTGGCCCCTCCGTGAACATCTCAAAAATTGCAGCAAATGTAACACACATATCTTTTGGATTCTAAAATGATCATAATTCTCTCTATTATGACCTTTCAAGCAGAGTAAGCACTGATGTTAGTCTGAGCCCTAGATTAACTTAGAGATCCTGAAGCCAAATTATTAAGCAGAGTGGGGCCAGGTGGTAGCAGGTGGGGCCAGATTCTAAGAGAGATTTTTCAGAACCCACAGGAGAAACGTTAAAAGTGGGCATTATTATGCAGCCAGGCAAAATGTTGTACAAGATGTGTAGGATAAAAGTGACAAAGAAACTGAGCTTGTGCAGTTGTGTAGAGGACCAGACCTATGCATGTTTTGTCTCAAACATTCTGAGTATTGTTGCAGGAAAAGTGGTCGGAGGAGATGGTTCTGAGAGGTGGGGCAGAGGTGTTCTGAACTAACTTCCTGCTCCACCTGGAGACTCGTGCTCAGTGTTGTCGTCCCACTCCCTGCCAGCTCACTTCCTGGAGAAGGGCTGTTGTGCTCGTGTGAACAGATTTCTGAAAAGTCTAATTTACATCAGATGTGTGCACCAGGTAAACTAAAAAGGGAGCAAATTGGTCTCTCTCACTCTCTTTTCTCTCTCTCTTTTTCTTCATCTCTCCTTCTACCCCTTTTTCCTCTCTTTCCACTGTTTTTCTGTCTCTCTCTCTTTCTCCTCTTTCTCTTTTGCTTTCTTTGTCTCGCAACCCCAGCTCTGAATCATCCACAAAGCAGCACCAAAGTGAGATCTAAGGACTGGTGATACTGTTTTCTTCCCTTGCTTTCCCTGGGCATAAATAGCGTAAGAGTTCCCTGACACATGGTGCAGTGTCTGTTCAGCCTGATGAGAATCCATAGTGAACATCTTAGCACCTAGATTACGGATCTATTATGGATCTTGTTATGGATCATAACAAGGTGAAGATGATAAATAATTGTGATCTTAGAACATTAGCTGTGCGTGGAATTCTAGTTTCCTAAAATTTAAATTTAAACCTGTTGTCACCCCAAAGTGGTTAATAACTGTTATGGCTAGTCTCAATACACATTTATCTAAACACCTGGGGTACTAGTTGTTTCTTTGGACATAGTACGATGAAAATTAGAGGTGTAGTACACAGAGACATTTCTCAATGAGAAATGTGAGAATGAGGAATTTAAGAAATCTTTTAATATGTCAAATCAAACACTATGTGACACTTTCTCAAAAAATATAACATTTCCATAGATGAAGAATCATGATAGTGCTTAGTTAGAAGACTTAAAAACAACTACTTCAATTAAATTAATATTAAAAAGTTTACTATGTTGACATTATAATGACAAGAAATACCTTATTAAAATTTTTGTTTATCTCTAGACTGGGGTAACAGCAAAATCTTTTTAGTCCCAACTGCATTCCCCAGATTATGAAAGAGTAATAACGTGTCAGTGAAAGATTGCAGACCTATCTCACTGCTGTTATCAAAAGATTTCTGAGAGGAAGAAATGTCTTTCAGGCAGCAGCAATGACCAGGTCAAGTAAGTGGCAGGCAATAGGTAGCATACCAGAATTCTGAAGATTAATAGGAAGTCTTATGACAAGGGCTGTTTGAACTGTGTGCTTTTAGGAAAGAAAAGACCGAAAAATCTGTAAGAGAATTTTAAAGTGCAGGAGTTGTTAAGCCCAGAGTCTTATCCAGAAGTAGATTTAGGTGCCTATGATGAAGTTTAGGTACCCGAGGTTGGGATTCATCTGCCCTAATTTACTGTTTAAACTTCTAAATTAAAGGACTATCAATTGATGGTAGAAGAAATAGGTAATTCAAAGGGCAAATTCTCTAAATTACCCACATAAAGGATGTTGATATCATCTTTAATATCCAAAAGAATCTGAAGTAAATAGTTTTCCGATAAAAGCTCCCTGTAGATAAAGGAAAAATGTACAGAAATGTTCATTTTAATATGTAATTCACTAATTTTTAATATCTAAATTATGCTGGTTTAATTTTTTCTTTCCCTTTGTTTTTCACAAAAATGCAGGATTATTCCAAATGTGGTTCTTAATACAATAAAAGTAAGATGTGGAGAGATCTGGCAACATTCTGAACAGAAGACATGAGATTTTAAATGTGAATAAGTCTATATATGTGTGCATATTGATTTTACGTTACTAAGAATAAAGACATTTGTCATGATACTGTCACATTAACAAAAAAATTCTATTGAGAACTAAGTCAGTGAAGTATCAGCAAATCTGTAAAATTAACTTATCGAGAACATTTACATGTGGAGTAATAATTTTTGTTAAAAAAGTTTTATATTTGAAAGACAATAGTATAATATAAAACTAACATTGTTTAGTAACAGCTTTACAAAAAACATGTAATTTCTTAATAGGACTACATTGCTGTTGGGCTATGACAATGTTGTAAATAAGTCAGGCTTCCTCTATAATCTAGATGTGATCCAATACCATTGTGTGCTTTTGCATTGTCATTTTTCATATCAGTTCCATAAATTGCTGTCATAAGAGCCTTTCAATAAATATCTTTGTGCTTCCAAATAATTACAAAGCCAATGTGTCATATATATCTACCTAGGCAAGATTATCTCTCAAGTTCTGAAATGTTTCCTTTTCTTTTAAGTAATGTTTAAAAGTAAAATGATACTATTAAATTTGCCCAGAAGCAAATTAAAACATTATCCATCAGAGATATAACCTACAATTCCTGCAAATCTCCAGTAGTTTTTAATACTATTAATACTAATTTCTTTCATGAAAAAGTGGTGAATTTGCTTCTCACTTGTTTCCATGGAACTGGAAAAACACCTTCCACATTGTAATCCATCAATATTTTTAACATTCTAGTTTACTTCTAGCCCTGCTGTCGATTACAAAACTCCTTATTAAGAATTAGAAGTCTTCCTTTCATTGCTTCTCTATGTTGTGATAGAAATTTGTATTTAAAAGGAAGATCCAAACCAGTTCTTCTAAATGATAATGAAACACAGGGGGCTATTTTTACTAGCCTTTTACTCCGTGTTTATGCTGGTCTAAATCCACAGAAGTCAATGCAATTACTGTAGAATAAGAGAATAGTGTTGTTGCAGTTATTCACATCCAAGGTTTTAGTGTTTCATCTATTTGGACATGTGCAGATTAGACACTTTTGAATCTCCGTTGAAGCTGATTGAAACATTTGATGTTCTGATCTTTGCAGAGTAACAATATCTACGAGGTGTGAACATTTTTAGCTTTTTTGAGTAAGTGGTGCAAGTGTACAGGAAGGTATGTATTCTGGTCTCTGGTAACCCTAGGGTGTTAAACATATTTGACTTTCACGTGAAAATGAAGACAGGACTTGCCAAATATGCTTTAACAAAGTGAATATATTGAATGCCATTCATTTCTGCTCAGAAACATCAGACCAGGAGCTCTTATGCTTTTGCTCCGATCTCATGCACGCGCGCACACACACACACACACGTACACTTTAGAAGGTGACTTGGAAACTTTGAACCTCAGCAATCTTCTGGCTGAAAAATGAATTCAAAGATATACAGCTTCCTGAAAGATTTAACTTCATTAAAAAATTGTATTTCAGCAAAAATGCATTTTCCTAGAAACACTTCAGCCAGCTTCTGGACACTGGACAGTAACAGTGTTTATTTTCTCTAAAATGTATTGTGAGCAATAACTTTGTCGTCGATGTTTTTTGCTATTACTATTATTTGAAACTTGTTCTTCTACAAAAGATACATCAGGATAAATGACAAAAGAGACATTTTAATTCAGACTATTCGTCAAATCTATGATACCACTTCACAAAAACAATCTTTCTTTGGCCAGGAACACTGACTGGCAAACTCCCAGCTTACAGCACCTGTTTCATAGCTCACAGTGAAGATTTTATAAATACCTTGCAGTCATCTTGAGAAAACATTCATTTCATGATATGAGTTAAAGTCATTCCTGGAATTATAGGCATTCTATTACACTATTTAACTGTTCCACCGAGTCATTATATAAATGCCTAAAAGTGTCAGGCGTTTCATGAAATGGCTGGTGTCAGTGCTTTAGTCATTTTATGAAACTTAGCATTATGACATTCTATTCACTACTGCTGTGAAAAATCAATTTTTTCCAAGGGAAACAATGTCCTATCAAAGTCCCACTGATATAAATAAGCAGACATATTTGTCATATACGCCTCACAATCTCTCAGCTGCTGCAGGCCTGAGGCAGAATGCCTTTCCTGAGTTTGCTCAGTCAGACAGACCTCCTCCACTTTTGGATTGTATTTCTGGGTGGTTATTTCTCAGTATTTTGTCACTTAGAGAACGAACAAAACCACAGGGAATAACTATTTTATTTTATTTTTATATTATTTTATTGCTAACCTACACCCAAGTCTGTATTTAGACTTGCTTAGTAACGTGCAACACTAATGAGATAGAGATAGTAAAAAGTAAGAGATAATAAAAACATACACTTTCCTATAATTGACTCAGGCAGAATAAATCCACAGAATGGTTTAGTATCATAAAAGACACAGATGAAAAGGATCTGAAAGGGATTGGTTTGAAAAGTAAAATCTGTCATGGGAAACACTGTAAGAATTAATTGGGTTTGTGTCCCAAGCAGCTTCTTCAGGAGAGGAAATTATTAATGGTAATCATGGTTCACTGTTTTGAAGCTTTAATGATGGAGATCAGGGTTTTGTAAATGCTGTGGAGGCTGAAGGAAAGGTAAAATAAATAAATGCAAATGTTCCAAAGTCAAACTGAATAGCTGATGTCCTGGTTCTGAAATGAGTAGTTGTTGTGTTATCATATGGTTGTAAAGTGAAATATGAAGTATTTATAAATAAAATTATTATGTAAATATTTTTAAAATATTACTTTAGGTTAATATTAATAATTAATCAAGAATTGTGCATACAATGCCTAAAACTGTTGTTCATTATGCAAATTACTTTACAAGGCAACCAATAGTAAGAAAGCAAGAATCATAATCTTGAAGAGGAACTATTTTTGTTGTTAATGATATAATTTGTCACATAAAAAACACTTGAATGCTTACAACTTCCTTCTTTTTTTTTGCATGCAGCTAGATTTGGGAACCTTCTAGATTCTTCATGGGTAAAAAAAACCCCAAAAAACAATAGAGCAGGGATGAGTCAATTAATGAAGTAATGACTATTAATAAAAATGAAAAAAAATTCTATGTGTCTGGATCTTACATTCTACTGAGAAATGGGAACTCAAACTTCTTGCCAATAGGCAATAGAATGATCTACGTTCACAGTTACTAAAATTGTGAATTGCTCTTAAAAAATAATTCTATCTCTCATGAGGTATTTCAGAATTCTTTTGTGGGTATACTGAATCAGGGCACTCCTGCTGGAGCTAGCTTACTTGTTTACGAAAATCTTTTCCCATAATCTTGCTGCTAATGGTTGCCTTTGCTCATGCATAGTAGAAAGAAATTAACATGAGGTGAACAGATTTGCACAGTAGGAAATGTGTGTAAGCAGACACCATTTTATAGTTGTTGGAATAATTTGGGGACATTTGCAGAAAACACCAGGCATGACTTTCAGTACTGTTATTTGATGTGCTTTGCACTTAATTTCTCTGATGTGAGCAAGTTAGCTGAAAACCCAGCTCTGCAACTTTTATGATAGAACATTCCATTGCAGTCAAGTATTCTTCTTGCACTAGGATATCAGGATGGGATCCTTAAAGAATTTAGAATTTTCCAAAATCCCAGTTTTCTTTGTCTTTCTGTCTATATCCCTCACACTGTGCAAAAAGTTGTTATCAAATGTAAGCTTCCTATGGATCAACCTCTACAGTCTTTGGTCAGGTGGATTACACTAGAAATCTCAGTGTTTTTGTTAAAAGAACTGAAATAGTGGAAGGCACATGATGGGCCTTTGCAGCGCTTAGATTTCATCAGGTTCTTATATTGCCTTCATCACTACATATTTCAATATATTCAAAAAAAGTACAGGAAGGAAAATGTTCTATCATTTAATTTCAGATATTTAAAAGCATCTATTTATATGAGTTTTGTTGTTTCTACTTTGAAAGTAAACTTGGAGTCCTGAGAAAGTACTTAAGAAAGTTGCCCTGGACAGACTGTCAGAGTCTAAAGGTTCTTTGGTGTTCCTGTATTAGCTATCTACTTAATAATTTTCCAATATTTCATTTACTTTCTCCAAAACTAATACAGAATCTAGGAAATACCACAAAGTTCTCTTCTGCTGCATTGTATGTGAAAGAGGAAATAATTGATCAAAATTCCTGAGGACATACGGGGGATAGAGCCATCAGCACTCAGCAGCCCAAGGAGATTTTGGAAGTGAAGTGTGGTAACAGCCATATTCTTGTAACTGCTGTTTTTCTCCCCTTGCATACCCTAGGGGGCTGCAAGGCTGGAGTGGAAGGCAAATACTGCAAAGGAATTGCACTATAAATAGTAACTACATTTGATTTTGCCAACAACTTTGTGTATATTCTGCCTACAAATGTCAGGAGCAGGCATGATGCCTCCAGCTCAGCCACATTTCCTCCGTTCTCAGACAAAATGTGGTCTAAGAGTCTTGGTTAAGCATTAAGATTACCATGTTTGAGTCATTAAAATAACGCTGTGATCTCATTGGGACTATCAAGAATACTTTTGATCATAATATCCTGACAAACCTTATTAAATTATGTGTATTTATTTAAATGTCATGTTAACATATTTTGCTGCTTTTCTTTCAGCACAAATTACATATTCAGATAAGGCAGACCTTGAGGGAGACAAATGGAACCTGAATTTTCAATCCTGCTCAAATAGGATATAAAACTAAATCTGGTACTTTCTTGTGATACTTCTAGTACAAGTACCGTATAAAGTAACAATTGCAAAGGCATAACACTATTCATTGTGAGTACAGAGCTGAAATGTTAAGTGAAATTGAAATTTTTTTGTTAAGACTTGGTAACGGGTGCCTGGATAGAAATTATTTTGAAAGCAATAGTTAAAAAGAGGGAAATCTATTCTCTCTTATTTTACTCAATAGATACACAATTGCTCCTACAATGAAAGCAGGTTAGATCTCTAAAGTGTGTAAGATTGAATTCTGTTCCTGAATGCTCCTACACAAATGGAATTAGACAGATTTCTCTAGAGGATGAAATCAGTCACCATTGTGCTGCATGGATAAATTAAACAGAAGAAGAGTATGTCTGAAGAGAAAAAATACATTGTCTTAAATTTTCAATGGCACAGTACTTGTATTTTGTAGCGTTGCATTTATGCTCAATAGCGAAGCTTCGGCACTGCTCAATTGTTGTAACAGAGCAGAATTGTACTCTGCTCGGTTTTCTCAGAGAATGGGCCACTTAACCAAATAATGCTGTAAGTGAGCAGATAAAAGTGGGCTACTAATTTTACAAATGATCCTCTGCTACTGCCAAGTACTTCAGAAAGCTGGCATGAGCCTACCAGCAGGAAATATCCCTGTGTGCCATAGTTCCTGAAGAATGCCAGCTAGTGTAGAACAAAGAGGAGTCTGAATGAGTCATGAAGCAGTTTTGAGCACAGAGGGCCAGATATAAGGCTATGGAGTTACACTAGAGATACATATGGCTCAGAGTTTTTGAACTATGAGTTAGCAATTTTTATTAGGAGAGCTGGGTATGAAAAGCATCTGGTTGTTTTGGAAAGAGGAAATAAGAAGTGCCCCAGAAGACACTAGTGAGAAAAGCTTTTGCTCTTAGCAACTTTGTGTTAGCGGAACAAATTTGTGTTTGGGTTCCAGCTGCAAAAGCTGTACACTGGTAAATGGAAATGGTTGAATTAGAACTTATCTATCCTGCATCTGCTTCTCACACATTTTCTCTCTTTGAAACAACCAACTTTTCCAGGACACTCTACAATATCTGTTTGGGGTCAAGACAATTTCATTAGATATATAGTAAAGGCAGAGTTTGCGAACAGTAGTCCAAAGGCTAGCTAGGGGAAAACCAAAGTGAGTAAATGACCAGGATATCTGAAGGAAGTGCAGCAGAAATAGAAACAATAGAAACAGAAAGAAAGATCCAAGACAAAAACCAATAGGAGTAAGTGGAGTAGTTTGACAAAGCTCTGTGGAAAAATTTTGATGTTCTCTTTTTTTAAACCTTTTTAACTGTCTTTACTGTGTCTTGCATTTAAAAACATGCACAATGGACTGCATTTCTTGCCTAACTCCCTACTTTGACTCATACTTGCTGCTTTCTTAGTTATTTTTTCCAAGAATCTGTTTTTTCTAGATGATATTTTCTGCCTTGTTTGTCCTCTACAGAAAAACTCTGCATCTTCTCCACCTTTTAAGTCCTCTTTTTTCCAGGAGTAAGGCAGCAATCACAAAGAAGAAGAGGTGACTTTCATTTATTCCAAATTTCTCAGGCCACTGGGGCATCTTTCCTCCTCACCTTAGCAGCACAGCTGAAGGGCATCAGGAGTCAGTGCTCTGGCTCTCACTTGATGATATTTTACTTGCTCTTTCTCAGTTGCTCAAATGAATTGATGGTTCTGCCCATAAGCTGTCTATCAGCCCAACATAGGAAAAGAGAAGCGTATTTGAATGGCTGTTTACAGATATATTAGTGAGCTAAGAAAGATTCATTTCTGTCTGTCTTCTAACCAGAAGAGTTAGTGTTGAAATAGAAAATAAATCCTTTTCCTTGCTCCTTAGCAATAGCACCTGCATTTTGAAACGAATGCGGGGATTCAACGGAAATAGGACTTCTATAAGTCTTCTCAAGGTTTATCATGCATGCACAGAGAAAAGAACCTGAAAAGAAATTAAGATTGGAAGAAAACAATATACTCAGAGAAGGAAAAAAAAGTTTTCTGTTGTGATGTATTCTCAATATTTAATTGGGTCCTCACAAAGACCCTTCCATGATGTGATTTTTCTAGTTGACAAAGGAAAGGAGAGGAAAGAAGATGCTGTGGGAAGAATCCAAAGTCCTGGAATAAATTCTGATGAGTTTGGAATAACATTTTATCTTTGTAGGACTTGTCTGTTGTATTCTGAAGGAAAATCATGAATAATTGAAAGAAAATACATAAATACAGCAAATTTTAGATCAGAGGGCTCTCTGAGTAATCGCCTCAGTTTAATCCTCATTCAAGCCCTATTTTTGAGACTCAGGTCAATCAGAGGCTCTGTTACTGACCCTGTCTGTCAGGAAGAATTTCATGCCATTTTTAATACCATTCCCATGAGATTTTTTTAATTGATCCTTGGAAATCAGTCAATAAGAGAACATGAGAGTTTTTTGATCAGCAGTCTTTGACATTAATCAAGGCAGAGTCAGTGAGGCATCTCTCATTAACAAAGCTCTTCTTTCATTGCTTCTGCCTCACCATGAATTCCACTTTATGTTCATTCAAAGAGGATGCAGAAGGTTTGGGTACAAACATAGCTTAGAAATATCGACTGCTATTTATCATTCAAGAAGTATTTTTTACTGTGATTTCAGCCAGGGAAGTTGATTTTCAGAAAGCATAATAGTTATGGCTGACTCAAGTGATGAAGACATCAAGAGCATTATGCAAAGGAGTGCAAAAGCACAGGGATGTCAGAAACAATATACCAAACTGTTCCAGTCTTGAATTTAGATCAAACTCTTCAAAGAAAGTAGAATGAAATGAATGCTTTTATATCCCTCAACTGGTCACCAGGAGACAGAAATCCCTGTTCTTCTGCAGATTGGAAGGATAAAAGGGGCTGATAAACAATAATACATGGAGCTCTCTGTAACCAAAGTATAAAGTTTCAGATCAATATTTCTGTCTAAAATCTGGTACCTTGTGTACCACTAAACATCTTCCAGAAAAGTTCACTCATATCAAGAAGTGTTTTTTATCTACATTTTCAGGCTTGAGCTTATTAAGGAAGAGAAAAAATTCAGTCACACACTTGCTATATGGATTTAGGTCCTACAATTTTTCGTTATATTCGATGTCTTATTCTTCCTGGTCCAATAAAGCTACAATGCACTGCCAGAGAAATGTAAATTGGTCTTAAAGTGACAATTTTGGCAACAACGGATTGATTTTAAAAATCTCTTTGTCTAGTTTTTTTCCCAACTTTAGGTGTACTTAGTCCAGAATTTAAATGCGTTTTTAAGCCCCTGCTAACTGCATACTTGCTTAAGGACAAATAATGTTGCAAATTAGGACACCCTTACAAGGGCTGATACTCAAGGCTGATTTGGCAACTCTGACAACCTCAGGGGCAAGAAAAGAAACTCTGAGCAATCTTTGCCTCCACTTGCAGTTCTACCAAGGCTGTGAGGCTCTAGAATTTTTATGTTTCTAAAATACTGGGATTAATAATGCTTTGAAGAATGACCTATGGATTTGAGGCATATCATATTACACTTGTAAATTAATATTTAGAGACACCATCGTGCTTTATTTGAGGTACAGATGGCATTAACCAGTTAAATAAAATTATTTGAAAAAACAAACCATGGAAACTAACAGCAAACCGTACTTTATCAGAATCTATGTGTTTAGAGACCTACTTAGGTACCAAATCTTGACATCAACCTTAACCTTATGTCTGCCATTTATCAGCAAAGTTCATCACGGAACTATTAGTGTATGATTGAGATATGTACTTCAGATCCCTCACCAACTATAGTCTGAGTCATGTATCTCATCTGCTTTACAGAAGTTCATCGCATTACAAAGTAAAACAAGAAGAAAAATACTTCCAATTGCCTCAATAGTGAAGGACTAAAATAAATGGAAATTACAGATAGCAATGTTACAAATTTTCTATATCCTTTCATGGAGAGCGGCATAAGGGAATATGTGGGACTTTGACATTTTTTCTGGGTTCAGACAATGAAAATTCTAGACATTTTGTTTGAAATTCAGTTGTTGAAACTCACAGCAGATAACAGACACCTTATATGAAGAGGTCATACTCTTTCTTCAAAGAGCTAATGATCACCATTAGCTCACTTCACAGTTGTGCTAATAATTCACATGCTCCTAGGACAGTGAGGGGGCTCATCTCTGAAATTGCCACTCATAGATCAGATGCAAGAGCATGGAGACAGTCTACAGCACTGCATAACTGTGTTTGCCACCTTGGCTGAAGTCTTGTACAGCTGCCTGACCACCTCTACGAAACTCAGCACAAGGGCTGGAGGCACGGGATTCCACTGCTTCTAATGGAGCAGCTGCCACTCTCTGGTGTGGCATTCAGTCACTTTTTCCTCAGGAGAACAGGTGTATTGGACCACAGTTCAGGCTTCAGCTGACAGTCCAAAAGCATGCTTAAGTAAATTGACAGGATCAGAGAGAGCCTGAACAAAATTGAGCAACATCTTGAGCCACAGCTGAAGGCACTCCACAGGAAATCCTGAAGTCTGGTTATTTGTTCCTCTTACTGAATTTCTTTTTATCAGAGAATTTGTTAGTATATAATATACGTGCGGAGTCTGGAGCAGAGACCAGATAAACTTAATCTTTCCTCCTCTCTCATTACATTCTACATCAAATGACATGATGTGAGGATCAATATTCTCAAAAACTGTAAGGAGCTCTGATACTGCAGTGGCAAGGCACCATAAATACTGTAAATAATACTCCATTTCTTGTGAAATTGCTGGATTCTGAAAATGTAAAATTGATAACATTTAACTAATATAGTTAATTTGTAATGAATTTTTTGGCTAATTGTTAGAAGAATAACATTAACAGAGAATAACATTAAGAGAGAATAACATTAACAGGTATCAATATTGTTATAGATGGGAATAAAACCCTCCTGATCAGAACAATCAGCTCACTGCTGCATGCATTCTGAGTCCTCCCAGGTGTCCTGGAGTGTTTGATTTAGCTTTTAAATCTCTGATTGAACTCCAAAATGTGTGAAAACTCAAGTACCCAGACAGCTTTCTATTAGCTCTACGTCTGAGGAGACGCAAGAGTATGAATTAATCCTTTCAAAGTCAGTTGTAACTTACCTTCATTAAAGTGGCTCAAAATCAGTCTGCTTGAGATTATAACACATGACTGACTTAAACTTTTTGCTAAACACCGATTTTTCCCTTGCATCCTCCTCAAAAATCTATTTGCTTTTGACATTGACTGTCAGAGCTGCAAGACTAGGCACTCTTTAGGCTTTTGATTTCAGAGAGGAGGACAGAGCTCTAGTGCACCTGAATGTGTGATATACTACTATATAAATACCTGATCCTGAAGTCTCTCATCTGACTGGGAGGAGGAGAATCAATGCAAATGAAACAGCAAAGTGGAAATGGCTGTGTGACCTCTGGTGGATATCTAATTTCTACCCATTTAGAAAGTTTTTCCCGGTATTTAGTATGTCCTCAAAGCTCTCAGTTTCCTAAGACAGTGGCAGAATATAATCACTCACATTTGTGTGAGGGGCAGTGCCAGCAGAATGAGTTCTGCCATGGAAGCAGGTGAAAACAAGTAGTGCTGCAGAGTTCTTTTCATCTTTCCTTCAAATGTTCTGAGGTCTTCAAGATCTCCTTTACTCGATGATTTCTTTCTCCAAACAAGTTCATTTAGAGGAAGATCTCTGAAGGGCAATGAACTTTGAGAGGCTGTCCTGTAACTACTACTTAGTCTGGATGTGTTGCTGCATAGTATAAAGGTAACATCAAGCTTTGGAAACTTGAAGAATTGCAGAGGCACATTTACTTTTATTGCTGATGCATTTGGATGACCTAATTCAATTCAGTGAAACAAACTGTCAATTTCTGGTCAGTCTGGTCCATATAGATGGAATATATTTTTATCATTAAAAATGCCAGTAATACACGAATTAAATGAGATTAAATTTAGCACTTTAACTTTCCTAATACCTCACATGGATAATCCTTGAGATAACCTCTTCTTGCCTTATTATTGTCTAGTCTCAAGTCTTTCTGGCTTACTGTAGAATTGGCCTTTAAAGACCAGTTCATTTTTCCTTTATTTTTCCTCTTGAAAATATAGCTGTTTTTTTTCGATAAACATCCATTAAGCTTCAAATGTCTATAACTCAGAATGTTATTTGTAAGGAGTATCTATTCACTTTGAAGTGCCTGTTGGTTCCAAGAATTCTGGAAGAGGACTTTCTGGATCACTTTCTTGAAGGCGTGATCCTATTTCCAAATAATCCTACCTGAAAGCCCATTCAGTCTCAAAAATACCCCGATTTAAACAATCACTGCAACTGGCGTATCTTTCCCATTTTGACAGCTGATCTCAAAACCAAACTGGTTCCAGAAGAAAAAAGCCTCAGTGTTTTATTGAAATGTTTAAATTAATCACATGTAATCATATCAAGCAAAAAGAAGTTTAAGCCAAGTTATTGAATGCAAGATGCAATTTATTTTTAAAATACCTTCATTTGTATTGTCTTATATAAGCTGTAATAGAAAGATGCATGGGTATTAAAGTTCTCACACCATCACTTTTCCACACTGGAGAAAAAATTACAATGGATTATGAATTTTTATCCACTACCAGAGTACAGTGTACAGAAGTCATGGAGAGTGCCCAGCAACCATGCAACTTTTGACTTGAAAATAGTGTAGCACCAAGTAAAATCTTCTGATCATTAGACTGATACCACATAGGATCTGGGGGAAAAAATAGTATCCTTAGAATTTAATGGCAGAGTTGAAGCCCTTATTTTTGCCCTTTTTCTTGGTTAGATTTCTCACTGCATTTTCTGCTGCTCAGTACTGACTACAATTATGTCTTATTCTGCTTCTTTGGACTGTACCTTCCCAATTCCATCTTCCCAACTTCAGTGAGTCCTGCCCTGACACTGGCTTTCTCAGCTCAGCTTTCTCCTAAGTGTGACTCCAATATCCTGTAACCCTGGTAATGACTGTGACACTGAAATGCTACTCAAAACTTCATAGAGTGGAGCACCTCAGATATGTCTAATCCCCCTCTTGTTCTGTTGGTAGAACAGAGGACCAGACAAAAAACAAACAAAAACAAAAACAAAAACAAACAACCCAAAAAAACCCCAGCCCTTTTTTTTTTTAGGTGCACTTTCTGTTCTTTGCGTATTTAAATCACCCAGTTGCAGAACATACATATAGTATTTTATTTATAAAGAAGAGCTCTATTTCCAAATGTAAACCTTTAATCAATTTGGCATTTTGGGTGTGTTGGGATCTGCCTTACTTCTGGCTGTTTTCTGTTGATAAAAGATATATGGAAACTATGGAATCCAAGCTTCTGCAGGAATTTAGAGATACTTTGAAGGGAGTTCTGTATATAGGAGTTCAAGTAATCCTCAATTTTCTTTACACTTTTGAAACAGATAGGAAAAATCATTGATGAAACACTCTGTTAAAAGCTTACAGAACACAAACATTTCAAGAGAAAAACAACAAAAAAAAATTGATTTCTCCTCTAATAATGCCAACCCCCTTGTTTTTGCTGGAACTTGTAAAGGTTTTACTGCCGCTAAAAAAAAACCACAAGGATTTTTCCAATTAACTCTCCACAATATGCTTTAATTGGATAAAATAATGTAAGATATTGATGTTGGCATAATCTATATAGGCTTTACAAAGTCTCTATATTTCTTCCTCATGCTCTCCAAATTTAAATATCTTCTCATGGTGCAATAAATATTTTAAATGGAACAGAAAGACATAAACATAATTAAAAAGTACTGTTGCACTATCTCCTTATAAATATTTTATAAGTTTTTACATTAAAATAATATGTCTGAACATAGTGAATTTGATGAGTATTATAAGCATCTGCTGAATACTTGATAAAGAAAAAATTCAATTTTATCAAATGATAATTTTCAAAGCACAATACGAATCTTTGGATTATAGGGCATATTTCACTATACTAGATTGTTTTTTATACCTCAAGGAAATAAGGCTGACTGTTGTATTTCATTCTGTAAATTATTTCAAAACTCATGTTGTGGGAAGTTGTCACTTTAAATTTTATGGGCAAAAATTGTACATCAATAAGAAATTATTAGTGTATAATTTAGGATGGTGTGTTTACATACAAAACCCACAAATTATTATGTATTAGGCATCTCATTGGGTAATTCAATCAGACATATTTTAGTTGTATTATAAGGAGAAAGACAGCAAAATTTACAATGTACTGCACAAAACTTTTGGCTGTTGTAAAATCTAAAACCAGAACAGATGGAAAAACCTATTAAGACTGATTTTCAAATCTGAAACCCTAGTTCCCACAAATTACTGTCAGCACAGTTACAGACCCAACTTGTGCAAACTTAGCGTGTGAGCATCTTAAATAGGAAGAAATTCAAATAACCAGTCTGGTGTAAATCTAATTACGCAACTGTATAAACAAATACATGGTCAAAATCACAGCTAAATAGACACAAAGGAGTATGTTATGGGCATGGAATTCTTATACATGGATTCTTCTGTCAAGTCAAAAAATTCATTCAAAAGAACCAGTGAAGTCCTGTGTACTTTCTAATGCCAAGTCCACTTGGTCATTTGTTTCAAACAAACAGTAGGAAGAGTGTTCACTGTTTCATGAATAGTAGTTATTTCATTTCACTTCCAAACGCAGTCAGAGACTATCTGGTGTGTTGGACAAGCCATTTCATTTGAGGCATTTATCTCTGGTGTGCAAATGAAGAGGAATCTATTGGAAGCATAATTTTGGAATATTTTCTTTCAAGATCAATTCTTTTTCCGGTACAGTTTATTCAGTGTATTTGTGTCTAAGGTTGTTCAGAGCATACTTCAGGGTGTTTCACTCAGCTCTTGGCTTTATGTAGGTGTGTTATGCAAGTTTAACAGTATCCTGTGTGTTATCATTTCATGTATGCTGACCATTTTCCCTAGGAAAAATATATAACATATATCTTAAATTTTCATAGAGATATAATGGTCATTAATTTTTGGCTGCAATAATAGACTCACAATCCAAATTTTATACAAAAGGTAAGAATGATTTATAGATGCATTGCATCATGGACTTTATGGTAACTTATTCAAATATCTTTTGAATTTATTCAAAAATCTCTTGATCAAAGTGACTTATTAAAAGTTCAGCATATGATAAGACAATCAGTTATCTGTCACAATCTGAAAAAACATGTTGTTCTGAAAAATAACTTTGACATGGGTAAGGATTAAATGGATGAGGTTAGAGAGCTGTAAGAGTCTCCAGACAGGATGTGATTGACAGCATCATAACCTGCGTATCTGACGTACAAATTCTTCTAGACCATCCTGATAATGAGAGAAAGATGCTTTAGTTGCGTGGTTTACAGAGGAAGTCTGATGAGCTCTACAACAAACTTTTTTAGTGCTCTTTCAATGGCAGAGGGTTTAATAACAGTTTTGTGAGTCTTGCTAACTCTCCATGGAGAGTATAAAAGTTGGCTACTACAGGCTTACTACTTGAGGAAGACATGATCAAATGCTATATAGGAAATTGGAAGACGAGCTTGTGTAATTTTTCCCATACTATTAGAGGAAAATGTTTCATATTAACTCTGAACTGTTTTAGAGTTCCTTATGAAAAACTGCTGTAAGAGGTTGACATGCAGAAACAGGATATCTATCTTAGATTTTCTTTTCTAAATTTCATATTTTTCTTCTTCATTTTTTTAGCATACTAACATGTATCAAAGAACCTTTGGTGTGCTTCATGGATGTACTTTAATTTGTAGTTGTATCCTTTATATATGTAATTTTATTAAGGGCACACAATTTACAAAGTTATTAAAATTTTTTGAGCTGTAATAACTTCCTCAAAATGCTACCAAAATCCTTAAAATGAAAGCAAATTATTCTTATAAATCTCTTATTAAAACTTCTTTATCTTTCACAATTAAAACCACCTCATGAGCTTTTCAGTAAATTCCAGTCCACTCATATAACCTACCTGTATCCTTCGATGATTTTTATACTGTTAACAAAGCAAATATATTTAATTCTTATTTTCCATATGAAAACTTACAGGAATTTTAACCAACCTCTTTTCTCAAAATGTCTTCCTGCTTAAGATACGATGTTGATAAGGGTCTTGGAATGGTCCATGTATTTGTGTGGATATTTCTGTGCAAAGTTTCAATGACATGGAACCACTATTTTTATATTTAAAATGAAGGCCATAAAAAATTTTACAAAGCATGATAAACTATATTAAACTACAAGAACAACAACATTTAGTGTTTTCTGATACAAAACGTGAGATCAGGCACATCTAACACACGACCAGAGATAGCTAAATAAAGGAGAGAAGGATGGAAATAATTTCATTCTCGGTAATAGATTTGAGCTGAAGGAATACCTTACCTCGTTTCTTCATCAGTTTTGCCACCCCATAGCTGCTAATTAGCTGCCATCGGACCTTACTAACTGTTCAGTTGTAGCATTATTTGGGAAGAAAATCTCTTAAGCACAGTCCAGGTGCAGTACACTGCTCCCTTGCAAAAAGAAGGACCAAAAGAAAGGAGAAACACAAAACAGAAGCACAACTCTTGCTTTTATCAATAATAAAATGACCAAAATAATTTTAAAGAAGGCTATATCTTAAAGTTTGTTATTCAACTACCTGTTTGGCTGTTTTTCACCCCAGTGTCATAATCTGTCTATGTCCATGCTTTCTCACATTTTTATTTTTGCGAGTTCTCTATATTCAACGTTGTTTACATTCTTTTTTCATTTCAGAACTATTAGTGAATAAGCAGGGTTTCTATTTAAAAATGCAACCGGGCCCTTGTGCTGCAAATGATCTGTAGCTTAAACTTTATGTGCCAAATTTCATTCCTGAGGGAGGTCACTTGATACTGCTGCTTGACACCCTTCAACTTATAAATCTCTCACTAAATTGACACCTCCACAGTTGTGAGAACTGCCTTTTATGAGTCTCCACCGCGTTTTTGAGTATAAGTGCAAGGAGCAACTATCTGTTAAAAATGATTCTGTAAAACATGACTAAACTCTGGAACCAGGATAATGATTTCAGACACTACAGAGGAAAAGCTAACTGCTTTATGTGGAGGAGATTTTATTTAGAAACTACTTGCTGCATAACAATACCTTGTTAGTAATTTGATAAATATTTTATTGAGTGTTCAGTTCCTCGAGTACATGAAGCACAATTACATCAACAGGAATGAATGTATTTTCCCTAATAGCACATAATATTGGATATTGGATTATTTTGTTCATACTAATGTCATCAAAATAAAATATAAGGTGAAATAAAGTGAAAAAATTCTACTGTCTCTTATTTCTTGTGTTGGTAGAGCAGAAAATGTGTTCTGTCTGTCACCTCTTTAAGACAGTCAAATACTCAGCTACCAAAATTTGGAAGCAAATTTTACATGTAGACGAAAAGTATCCCCAAAAATTCACATATATAAAAAAAAAGAAAATTAATCATTAACTCCATATTGGATATAAAGCCAAGAGCGAGCTTGCATTTAATTAAGGGAAATTAACACTCTCTTTCTGGATACAAAAGAATAAATATCAATCCATTCTTTATTTGCACATATATGTCCTTACAAAATCTGAATTACAGAGCTATGGCCTATATCATTCAGAGAGATCTGTAAAATATGATAAAGTCTGATGATTAATATTCAGCATTCCATGCCACTTGAAAATCCTGTGAAGGGTTGTCTGCCACCTACAACATCCCTTAACATTTTCAGTAGCCTGCTGCAATCCTTCACAGGGACAGCATTTCCATCTGCAGAGATATCCTACTTTGTTACAGAACAACTGTATCTCATTTGAGCTAGTCCATTAAAAAATCCAGCAAGAATATCTGCAACACCAAGAAAATATGGAAAATCTGTGGAGAGTGAGGGTTCAGTGAGATCATAATAAAGTTGGAATTTTAACCTCCCATGGCCACTGATGTCCTCCTGACTTATACCTCTTCTAGATCAGATGAGTAAGGGTAAATATTTTCTTCTGTATCCAAAGTCTCTGGTACAGTCTCTTTTTCACTAACTGACTACCAATACTGCAATATAATTATATTCCTTCCAACTCTGAACATTAATAAGGTTTATCTAAATAATTTAATATTTATTACTTCAAATTTTATATATGCCAATAAAATTACACACTTGTATACCAGAATATGTAGACTGTCACTGCTAAAATTCACTCAAAGACTATTTTTCAAGGCACTCAGTATCTTCCAAAAGTTCGAGATATTATTTAATTTGTATTGGAAATTACGGTTTCAATCCCTTGAGGGATTTGAACATTGCACAGTACTGTCAGCTTACCATGATTAATATGGGAATTGTGGAATTTTATCAAGGTTGTCCTGGATCCTAAGTTGTCCAAAGTGAATGAGAAAAGAAAAAGAGCAATTAACCTCGCAGTATAGAATTATTAGGGGGAAAAAAAAAAAAATCTAAACATACAATAGCAGTCTGACAGGAGATGCAATTACATCACCATATTCTTTTCAGTTATGTGACCACTGAGTAACACTTTGGCTATATACATACATTTCATGCTGTTGGACTTTTCTTAATACGTTTTCTTTCCTCTACACATATTTTTACTAATTCTATTGTTTATATCTTGTTTTTTAATTTCTCTCTGTAAAACATCCAGCTTGCCAAGTACAAGGGTTTACTTTCTGTAACAGTATCCCTAACCTACGGCTAGGAAGGCAATTTAAAACCAAAGGTTTCAAAAATTCCAGGCCAGAAAATTCAATTCTTTGAGCAACAGATGATATGTCAGTCTTTTTCCACAGCAAGGATTCATGGGAGAGTAGAATTCAAGAACAAAATTATCTGTTTTATCTTTTCTAATGTCTTTCAATCTAAAATGGGTGTTTTCTGTTTGAGAAAGTAGCATCAAGCTTCAGAATAGTTGTTGGTTTTTTTTTTCCCTTGACCATAGATAGTACCATCTAAAGTGAAAGAGAAAACAGGAACTGTTCATATGAGATATGTAATTAATTTTATAATGTTTTAAGAAGGTTTTTTTCTCAATTCTGTGTCTTCACAATAGATATATTTTTTTGTTGTTTTTAATAATGATGTTTGATACAATGAAGGATACCCAGGGATATCTTGATCTGAAAAAGCAAAATAGAAATAAATATTGTTACTATTATGAGTGGGATCTTTTTCTCTTTTTCTTTTTTTCTTTTTCTTTTTCTTTTTTTCTTTTTCTTTTTTTCTTTTTCTATTAGTGTTAATTACTATCTCCACTCTCCCTTTCCTTCTTGTTTTAACCAACCACTAACTCTTTCAGTCAAATTACAGAAACTTCTCTGAATAAAATCTTCTCTTAGGTTATTTCAAGTAAAAAATGTCTTTCACAGCATCATCTGTAAATTATATGTGTTAGAGGAAAAATAAATCATCCTGACCATTGGCGGAGAATAGCACGAGTTTTCTTAACGTTATTAATATAAAGATCTGTTAGAAATCTTTAAGCACTATTTCAGATTGAGTAAAATTTTCAAAATAAATAATCTACCGAAAAAAATATATTTCTGCTTTTCAAAAGACAAATTTACATGTTCTCGGACTCAAAAATATTTAAAGATGAAATTTAGTTGAAACATTTAGTAAGTCCATTACTGAGCCTAATGGACTTGTGAGAAGTCAAAAAACTCCAAAGATTAAGATTTGGCTGAAAAATTAAGTAATCTAGGAAACTCCTTTTTTGCTTCCTATTCAACCTGTTCTTCCTCTAGTGCCCACTGATTATTTTCCTTTTTCTCAGGTAAAATAGGATTACAATTTTAAAATGAAAGGATTAAGGTGTGCCAGACAGTCAGCTCTATACAGGATATAAGAAGAATTTTTAAGCCAGCAGACAAGCCACAACTCATACAGAGAAATACAGGTTGTGGTTGGATAGGGCTGAAATTTTTTTATGGAATAAAAAAGACATGACAGTGAGAGTTTTCATTTGTTTTTCTAGTAGGTGCACAGATTGCCACAAGCTACAGGGACTATCTACCCTGCAATAATATATACTTGGAAATAGAATTAGGGATACATTTGCAGTCTTACTGAGTATATTTCTTCATTTTGCATACTTAATTGTACAAATCAAATTCTAGGAATGCTGATTTGCATGTGCTATATATCTGATAACATAAAACAGATAAATCCCAAAAAATATTCTCTAGGAAAACAAATTTCAATCACTTAAAAGTTCATCGGTCATTCTATCTTTCTAAAATTTTTAAATCAGTGTCTCAATTCCTTTTGTTATGCATCCTCTACCAAATATTTCTGTCTAAAACACTTTGAAATATTTCCCAGTTTCATGTCATGCTTGTCTTGGTCTCTTCCAAAAATTATAATGTCATCATAAATATTCAAAGATTCTATACACCGTTGCATGACTTGTTAATTAAACCTTGATATTTCTCAGGTGCTGATGGAACTTCGAACATCAATCTTCTGTAACACTGTGGTTTTGCATGATTTACAAATATCATGCTCATTTTATATTTAGACTCAAGCCCGACTAAAGAGTTCACAAAGAATGTGAAAGCTCTTCAGAGTCCTCACTTAGATGCTGCAGACAGTGAAAAACTGAAGGTCCTGTAATGAAAAAACCCGATACATGGTTGTAGAAAATAGGGAAATTTCTGCCATGATACCAGTCCCTTTCAGGAAACTGTGGAAGGCTGTACACATTCCACTATTTTTTTCCTTTTTTTTTTTTGAGAATTTTATTCTGTAATTATCAGAATAATGCCTTTGTGTAGTCAAAAGTGCAGTCAAGTCCCTGTTAGCAGTGCTCTTCTATGTGTTTCAGTTTTAAACTCCTCAGGGACAAGAAATTCCTCTCAGCAAAGCCTCTTTTATATGACTGCAAACAAATGGTTCTGCTTTACCATAGCATTCAGTAGGCAGATGAAGAAATAACATAAATTAATGCATTTTAATATTTTATACATCTAAATAGGTGTATATATATATATATATATATATCTATGTCCATATAGGTAAGGTTATGAATGAGTGAATATGAGTAAGAGAGGAGAGAATTTGCTTTAGGATTCAGCACTCATCAACTTCCAGCAAATAGCTCTGACAACTGTAGGCTGTGTTCCAGCGTAGGTACTTGGTATCTATCACAGAAAGTGTCTTGGTCCTGCTTCTTGAAGCCATATCCAACCTACTAAAATACCTCAAGCTAAGAAATTCACTAATAAACATATACAAAAATGAAAGTACACAGGTTATAACACATTTACAATATGCCATCTTGTAATGAGCAACTTATTTTCTTGTCCAGACAGGGCCTGCAACCTCTGTAATAGGAAAGGAAAATTTAACACGGGCTCCATATGTATTTTTAAGAAGTTCTAAATAATAGTTTTCTGTCCTCACAGAGGAAAGAGAAAAGTAGCCCTCAGTTTGGAAATCGGATCAGTTTATTCTCTGAACACTAGAAAAAATTTTTTTTCCTCACAGTTAATTTCACTTGTTAAAATGTGTATATACACACACAGATACACTGTAAACCTTATTTTACATACAGACATATAGCTACAATAAAATTCAACATTTTGATTTGTTTAATCTGGCTTTCACCACTTTTTAATTTTAAGTAACTGCATGACAACTGAGTATCTAATACTTAGGCTTACATCTAATGCAAGATAAGAAATTATGATAAATCAAAAATATGTGGATGTTTGACAACATGGAAAAATTTTAAGGAGCATACCAAATATATCTATAACTAAATGTGCATACTAAACATATCTATAACTAAATATTTTCAGATTATCACTTTGTTGCATGGGATCCATTAGGAAACTACTTCCAAAAGGCTTTCTTTCTTTTCTGGGTAGACATCTGCAGCTATTACAGCTATAATACAACAGTTTAATTTTCTTTAGCACTGTTCATCCAAATTGCATCTCAAAGCACTTTATGGGGGTGCAGTAGCAGACAGAATGAGAAACTAAAATGTAGTTTTACAATGAAGTGACTATGAAATGGTTCTGTGGGGTTTTGTGGGGTTTCTCTCTTTCAACAGAGATGGGAAGCAGTGTCTGCATTGTTTCACTGGTCTCGTTTTACTCCATGTCTATTTCTGTCTTGCTTTAGCTCTCTTAGAGAGCTCTCTAATCTCTTAGATTAGAGATTCTGTCCTTTCTTCAAAGAGAAGAATTTTCACTTGCTGCAGATTCTTCTAATTAGTCAGAAATGTATTTTCTGCAGATATCTCTTCCTTTTAAACAGGAAGTACAAGCCCCTGGAATTTCAGGTTAGGAGAAACTGTTTTCATTGAGGAACAGCAAATCGATTCTTTTACCAAATCTAGCAGGTGCTATGTAAGTAATATAAAACAACAGCTTGTTTCAAAACTCTCACAAAATAATTGATAAGGTAGGCCATGAAGGATAGAGGTTATATAAGGAATAGCTAGAAATGACCCTGCTCTAAAAGCTAAAATAATCACAGGGTAGGCACTATCTTTCTGGCAGACAGCATGACAGGTGGGATTGCTCTACAGTGATCTGAGACACCTTAAGATACATATAATTCACATGTAGATTTTGGCGTGACATGGACAAGCTGAAAGAACCATAGATGCAACAGTGAAAGAAGCACAAAGAAGGTCCCAAAGATGTTGTCCTCAAGAGCAGATTCAGGCATGACAGAAAGTGGTCTGATCAGTTGCATAACTGGGGCATGTATGACTGTTTTGGAAGTGAGACCAGGGTGTCTGCATTAGGTCAACTCTACAAAGACCAGCACATTCCCAACTCTAACTGTTGGCTTTATCACTAACACACAATGTGAAGTATTTGGTATTTTTATGCCCTTCACAGGTTAGAAATTAAACATCAGAAAATTGGAATTTCCTTCCAAGGGTATTAAATAATAAATTGAGGCTGGATCTTTATTTTTTCTCTAACAGAAAAAAGAGCTGAAGTCAGTCAAGCCAAAGGGTAATAAAGTTTTACCTCGAAATAAAGTTTTCAGGCCTGTTCTTGCTGTTAGTTTTGGGATTGTTGGTTTTTCTTTTTTTTCTTTTCTTTTTGTATTGCCCATACTGTGTGTATCAACAATAATTAAGGTACTTATTCTGATTTCATTACTTACAACTATAAATATATTTTCATTTCCTGCTATAACAATAAATTTTAAAAGCAATGCCATGAATTAAAAATTTCCATCCTCTAATTAGTCAGCAGAAATTCTACAGAATTCACTCCCATTCAACAAGTCTGCATTAAAGATTTCAGAGTCTTGACAGCCTCTCAGTCCTCATCTAGAACATTCATCAAAGACCATATATTTTATCAAGCAGATGGTATTCAGGAAACTGTTAGAAGAGCTTAATTCTTCCCTCTATGAGAAAGTGTGGGCTGAGAAGGAATTTCATTAAAATCCAAAGACTTTCACCATTATGGAAACTCTCTGAATAGAATCAGACCTGAAATGCAGAAGTGTGCAAGATTCCCCTGAATCAGTGCTGGTGACAAAACACATGACTGTTTGTAAGGCAATTTGCTGTTTACAACCTGCCCTGCCAAAAACCAAATTTGATATGAAACAGGTACCATGTGCAAAATATTTTAGGAAAAGGCAGTACTGGAATAAATAACATTCCATAATGATTCACATTATCAGCGTGTGACACTGTAATGCAAGGCTAGTGTATAATTTAGCTTCCTGTATTAGATGCCAGTCTTATAAAATTCCTTCCAGTGTTACACATGAGAATGTAAGAGTTGACATGGAAGAACAGACCGAACAAATCCAATGGACGGCAAAATTATGTATGAATACATTTGTGAAATTTGACTCAAGATACTATTGGGTTTTTTGCATCTTTCTCTCTCTCTTTTTTTTTTTTTTTCTGTTTCCCCCAAAGTATTTCCAGTCTCCTAGGTGTTTCAGTAGTGTGGGAGGAGATGGGATGGTGAAGGTCCTCCCGGTCTGCATGGAATCCCATGAGTTAATGTATATCCTTAGGCTGGGTGGTAATGTCCGGGCATGTCCCCCTGGGGAGCGGGGGGGAGGTAGTCTCTTGCAGCAGACTCTGGATCTGTTGCATCACGTGCAGTCCTGTGGTGCAAGGCCTAGCACTTTGAGGGGTCTTTGATGGGTTTGTGACATCCCCTCAGCTGCCTCTCACGTGAAAGTCCCATGGATGTGGCCTGTGGGGTTGGGGGGTTCCACACCTGGGCCAGTTTGTGTAATGGAGGATGGATGTTTATTGCCTCTGACTGGAGGTTACACCACGCACCCGATACCTCCTCTTCATCCCCCACCTGGGATGCAGTCTGTGTAAACCTGGCTTCTGTGAGCTGTGCTCTACTCTCCACCCCAAACTCAGCGCAGCTGGTGGTGTTGGCCTTTTGTGGATGCATACCTTCCCCTCCGCCTGAGATGACTGAACAATAGGTTTTCCTTTATCTAATCAGCAGTTTGATTTTTAGTCCAAAGTACCAGTCTTCAGGGAAGCTTCTTTGGTTGCAGCTTTTTTGTCATGAACAAAACTTATATCAATGTTTGAGGCATGAACTTTTTTAGTCTCTGACACCCCCTGTTCATAGGAAAGATACTGCTTTTGTAAGGAACGGAGCTTATTCAGTTTGGGCAGTGGGCCAGACACGTTTTAATGTTAGAAGTGTTTTGTTTCGTGATTCTTGTTTGTACAAAACAAAAAAGAGGGAATTGTGGGAAGAGATGGGATGGAGTTGAGCTACAGGCTGTGGGACAAAGAAGCACATGGCAGCACAAAGGAGCACATGGTGGCACAGAGAGGCTTGTCTCCGCTGGACCCTGGGGGGAGGAGGTGTCACGTGGCAGAGCCCTAAGGAGAGGAGCTGCCGGGAGCTGACAGACGGGTGAGCAGCGCCTGATCACCCCATAGAAGGACATTCAGAAAGTGTTGCTGATGTGGCAGCATGGGATAGGTCACGTAGTGAGTATTGCCATGTAAGGAAATACTGTGCCTTGAAGAAGTGTATAAAACCAGCTCGTTTCTTTGAATAAATGATTCAGATTCCCTGCCGGTCTGGGTCCGTGTCGCAATCGCTACGAATGGTGCCCTGCATCAGGGACTAGAGCTGCAGGTGAGCCACAGAGGACGAGGGCTGGACAGTCCTCATCGGACCTGGCAAAGTCCATGTCACAATCTGCGACACAGTAGAACAGGGTCTTCTCACTGAATGCAACTAGGAAGAATCACCTAATACCAAATCAAATGGTTTTATTTTTTACATGGTAACAAATTATACCTATTTGTTCTAATTATGCTGTAGAATATTAAAGTGCTTCTCATGTTGCTACAAAGATTTTTGGGTTTTGAGATAGTTTTGCTCTATTTGTGGGTTTGATATTTGCTTTTTTTTTTAATATTTAGATTTTGAGTAATGTGCAATTATCATAGAGGTATAAGCATTCTGTTTGCTTTGCTACTATGCATCATTAGCGCACAAATAGTTCTAATTAAAGATCACTGCATGTAAAATATGAATAAAACTTTATTCCAATCCATATCACTTATGGATTATGCTGTAGAAGACTTTTTTTTTAATATGTTTGACAGCATTTGACTATGATCAATAACAATCTATCCTGACTTTCTGAAGTAGTCATATAGCTTGTTGCTGTGTCAGTTACCTCAGAAAGGGACTTTTGTTACTATGATTGAAAGCCAGGGAGTCACACAGAGCTTTCTAAATAAGGTCTACCATGGAATATCTCAAAGTAGCCAAGTTTGTTTTTCTTTTTTTCCTTTTTGCCTGACTAATGCTTTTGTAACGAGTCTCTTTAAACAGCAGAATGCATCATCATGGCTCATCATCGTGCTGGATTTTATAAACAAATAAATGCAGCCAATTATTGAGGAGAAACTTCAAATCATAGTCATTTCACTCAATATATTCATTCAGTATATGAAAGAAATCAAAAAAAGTAAGTTGATAAGGCATTTAGAGGAAAATGTGTAATCTTGGCTTTCAGCTGGGTTCCCAGCATTATTTCTGATTATTTTATTCTCCTAGAATAAAGAGTTTGAGACGTGAAACTAGAACACAAGAACTTTCTTCAGTGGATTTGGTCACATGAGTCTTTGTTTTCTCTTTCTCTAAATTCAAGAATCTTCTAAACTTCATTGTATTGTTGCTCAGCTTTAGAAAACTTTAGATAAGGAAGATATTACAATTTTCTTGATGTTTGATATCCTTGGGGAAGATCTGATTTCACATCTCTCCAGAAGAGAAGGGATACAAATAATGAGTTCTTTAAGAAATAAACTATCTGTATGAAGTGGGCAGCGTGACTCCTGGTGAACTATCCAGATGCAATGGTGTTGGTCTTTGTTTCAGAGAGTGAGGCAGAGGGAAGAATGCTGTTACCAGATGGCATCCAGAGATATATTCCAAAATCAATACAACTTCAATTATCAGATGATTCCATAGTTAAGTAGTCTCAAATTGAGTGCTCAAGCACTATGCAAGTTATTGATACATAACTAGTGTTAAAAGTTAAACTAGAGTTAAAAGATCTTTTTCTTGAGATAAGTGAGAAGAAAAAACTCTGTGTAGAGAAATGTTGTGTATTGCCTGTTGGTTGGATGGAGTCACCTGTATCAGAAATTGCATTTAAATTTATTATATTTGAGTAACATCAGGGAATATTAATTCCTATGTTCTTCCTGCTGATCACATGTTGGAGTGTGTGGATGCTGATGACTGTTTTTACCTGATAATAGGTACAGAGATTGGTTATGTTAGACCTCATGAAAAACCACCCAGAACGGAAGAAAGTCTTTGCTGCATTTCCTGAGCACTAAATCAGATTCCTATAATGAGTCAGATTCCTGTAATAATCAATTATCTGAGGAACTAAGTGAGGTTTCTTACTATGGCTGTTATCTGGAGTTTTTTTAGTTTAAATGGAAATACAACCTAAATTGGAATTGGATGACCATTTTTCATTTTGTTACACTTCTGCCTAGATTCTTATTGATCTTGATGATCAGAATGAGTATCATGCTAAACTGGGTTTAACATTTTGCAGCACTGTGCTTACGATTTAAGTTTGGTACATTCAAAAGTTAAATATGACAGATTGAGAGTTTGAAATTAAAAATACATCTTTATGTAGATGTTTTTCAATAATATTTATTGGGGATGAGATTGCTCTTTTTAGCACCATTTTTGTTACTGGAGTTATTCCTTATACTCTACAACAACATGGAAGACCGTCAACTTTGTTTTTATCCATCTAATGACTAGAAAAAACTCTACACTGAAACTGAAATCCCATCCAAATATCATGAGAGAACCGGAATATATTTTCACTCACCTGATATGTACTCATTTATATTTCTCTCCTAGATCATTCTTCAAATCTGTTTTCCATGCTCATAGTTCCATTTAATAAGAGTAGATGTTATTAAATGATTAAAAGCGAAGAGAGCTGACCATTACAAGAATGCACTGCAGTTTGTCATTTTAAAGTCTTCCCCAGAGGAACATATACTTTATTTGACATTCGTTCCTTCCATCTCCTTAGTTTATCATGTGCAGTCTAATAAAAAATACCTTCTAGCACTCTAAGCCGCTTTAAAAGTATGGTGTACAAAACAGTGTTTTCTATCATGGAGCCATAGCACAATTGTGTACTCCTGCTCTCCTACTCTTATCTCTTATGCAACCAGGCCCCTTGCTGAGTTATGTTCAGCAGTTTCATTTCTACCCTTAGTGGAAAGGAGGTACAAATGAAAATGCTGTCCAAAGATATCAGATAGAGGCACTACTATGCCTACAGATCAGGACTGAAGTATGGAAGAACTTATAATGACCTTCAATCTCTTGCTCTTGCAATTGCTACCTCACTCTCAATTTATAACGTGAGGGATGGCTCAGCTTTTGTCATCTGACCACCTACACCTTTCAACAAGAGAGAAGGAAACTGGGAGGTGACCTTATCCCACTCTACAACTACCTGAGAGGATGTTGTAGCCAGGTGGGAGTTGGTCTCTTCTCCCAAATAACAAGCGACAGGACAAGAGAAAACATCCTCAGGTTGAAACAGGTGAAGTTTAAATTGGATATTAAGAAAAAATTCTTCAGTGAAAGGGTTGTCAAGCATTGAAACAGGCTAATTGAAGAAATGATTGAGTCACCATCCTGAAGGTATTTAAAAGACATGTAGATGAGGACTTAGGGAAATGTTTTAGTGGTGGAGTTGGCAGTGCTGGGTTAATGGTTGGAGTCAATGACCTCAAAGATCTTTTCCAACCTAAATTATTTTACGATTTTAATCCCCTGACCATCATTGTCTTGACTCACATAAGATATTTTTCCTATTTAATCATTCGCAGGGTACTTGTTTAGATTATAGGCAACAGAGATTTTGTAGTAAGTTTTGATGCACTGGTTTATTTCACAGATTTTGACCCTCTGAAATTCACAATGAAAAACTGTGAGATCCATTTCTCTTTTACTCCTATTGAAAAGAGAAAACTCTAAGTAACAGCAAGGTACTTTATTACACTGTGATTCAATTTATAAGAGGAGAGAGGTCTTTCTTTTTTTCTTACATAAGATCAGTTGAAAAACAAAAAAAATGCACCTAGGATCTTGATCTCTGATTCAGTATTGGTCATAAATGGGGAGAGGGGAAGAAAATGCTTCTGAGGAAATGGGGTATGAATATAAATGAACAAGATACAGCATATGAAATAGGGAAAGCAGCTCTGTAGAGAAGGACCTGAGGATCCTGGTGGACAACAACCTGTCCATGAGCCAGCAGTGTGTCCTTGTAGCTAGAGAGGCCAAGGGATGCACTAGGAAGAGTATTGTCAGCAGGTGATCCTGCCCTTCTCCTCAGCCCTGGTGAGGCCACATTTGAAGAACTGTGTGCAATTCTGGGCTCCTCAGTACGAGGAGACACGGAGCTTCTGGAGCAAGTCCAGTGGAGAGATACAAAGTTGATCAAGGGCCTGGAGAATCTCTCCTATGAGGAAAGGCTGAGGGAGCTGACCCTGTTCAGTCTCAAGAAGGGGCAACTGAGAGGGGACCTCATCAATGTGTATAAATGTCTAAAGGATGGATATCAAGGGGATGGAGCCAGGCTCTTCTTGATTGTGCAAAGCAATAGGACAAGAGGTAATGGGCATAAAATGATACACAGGAAGTTCCATCTGAATATGAGGAAAAATTGCTTTACTGTGTGAGTGACTGAGCTCTGGAACAGTTTGCCCAGAGAGGTTGTAGGGTGTCCCTTGCTGGAGATATTCAAGAGCCATCTTCACACAATTTTGTGCCATGTGCTTTAGGATGACGCTCCTTGAGCAGAGAGATTGGACAAGATGACCCAATGTAATCCCTTCCAAACTGACCCAGTCTGTGATTCTATTAAATCTTTTCCCTTTTAGGTAAAAAAAAAAAATCACAGAATGCAATAAATAATGTAGCAAAGGTCATATAGACACTAAAATCTTTTCAATCACCAATGAACCTAAGTCATAGACTGGGAGTAGACTTGAAAATATGTTAAGTGCAGTAGAAAAATGTGCTGTTTTCTGATGTAAAACTGAGGCTCTGGAGGGTAGATTCAGCTTTGAAAAATTCTTTTAGCTTTCCCTTTAAGAGCAAAATGATGCGGATGTTAAGGCATTTGATTCTTTCTTTATCAGAATATTTGACTTTCCTAAAGAAAGATAGAATTATTTTTTAAAGATTTCTGAAATATTTAAAGTTTGGTGACGTGTCCTAGAAGGACAACCTAGACAGCTAAGCTTATGGAATGTTTGAATTTTCTTTTACTCGACCAATTGAGTAAGATATTATTGAAGACAGTCCTAAATTTGAGTAAAGAATTAAACAAACTATGGCTTACAGCAATCATGATCCTGTTATCATTGCTGCTGTATGGCTCACACTAAGTCCTCCTACATCACTAAGATGTACAGCTGATTCTGCACCTCTTCACAACCAGTAGTGGGAAATTGGAAATATATGTCTATATATCAGATGGTTAGGATGCAGTTCTTGATAAAACAATGAGAAGAAAAAAAATCACTTCAAAAAAAAGAGTCCAACTTCCAATTAGGAAATGCCCTGTCTGGGAGATCCTAAGCCAGTGAATAGTTCTGCAGATTAGAATGACTAGAATCCTTTCAAGACAAATAGTTGGAAGCCCATTACAATGACCCTGAGAGATGTGCTAGCAGAGACTTCGCTCCTAATCAAACAGAAATTTCATTGCACAAGAACTAAAATAAGATTCAATCCTTTGTTGTGCAGATTTAAGGGACAGCAGAAAGTTAAAATCTTCTCTTGGTGAGAGTGTAATTTATATAAGCTCTGAAATAAGCCTTGGGAAAACAGAAATAACAGTACTAGGAAAAAAGCCCAATGCAAACCCAAACATAAAACAAAACAAGTAAAAGAAACCCCCAAACCACAAACAAATAAACCAAAGTGAAAAAAATCCAACTCTTCAAACAAAGAAAGCAAGGTGTGAATAGGAATATAGCGTGTTGTGAAATTGTCAAATTATAGATCTTGAATATGCACCCATGACCTCCTTATAACTTCTGAGAAAATAGGTTCCTGAAGCTCAGAAGGTCCTTACTATTTAATGGAGAAAGAAAAGATATTTAATAAGAATCAAGAATATGAGAAGAAGTTCTAAAACTTGAAGGTGATTGGCCTTGAATCCATCAGGAAACGACTCCTAAGACAAAAAGCCTAATGACTTAGTATCAGTTTTGGGTTTACTTAATTGATGCTGTCATTGCAGATGTAGATACTCTTTCACAGTATCATATCACAACTCTATAGGAGAAAAAGAAGAAATATGGAAACTGGCTAAACAGCATCGAAGTGGTGTAAGACCTAATTTCAGCATTCCTAAGAAACAGTTTGCCACTTGTGGCTGGACCCTAGCTGGACACGAGCTGGCCACCAAAGATGATGTATTACTCTCTTCCTCTGCTGAACTAGGGAGAGAAAATATAATCAAAGGTTTCTAGGTTGAGATAAGGACAGGGAGAGAACACTGAGCAGTTGCCGTCACTGGCAAAACAGGCTTGACTTGGGGAAATGGTTTGAATTTATTACCAATCAAATCAGACTAGGTTAATAAGAAATAAGAACTAAAACTTAAAACACCTTCCCTTACCCCTCCTTTCTTCCCAGGCTTAACCTGACTCCAGATTTCTCTACCTCCTTCCCCAACAGTGTGAGGAGACAGGAAATGGGGCTTGCCATTTCCTCATGGCATTTTGTCTCTGCTGCTCCTTCCTCCTCAGGGGAAGAACTCCTCAAACCCTTCTCTTGCTCCAGCATAGGATCCCTCTCACGGGAGACAGCTCTCCATGAACTTCTCCAACCTAAGTCTTTCCCATGGGCTGCAGATTTGCATAAACTCCTTCTTCTCCACTGACTTTGGTCTCTACAGAGCTGTTTCTCCCACATATTTTCTGTCCTCCCTATAGCTGTTGTTGTTCTTGCACAGGAACTCTTCCCCCACCTTTACTATGTTTTCACGGAGGCACTACCACCATCACTGATGAGTTCGAGGCTGTTCAGTGGCAGGTGCATCTTGGAACCAGCTGGCACTGGCTCTATCAGGCATGGGGAGAACCGATTTACAGAAACCACCCCTGGATGCCCCTCACTACCAAAACATTGACACAAACTCAGCATAATGATGTAACATGGAAGCATCTTAAAAGTAGCTGGATTACTATCCAAGCAGCCACCTGCTGGATTACTATTCTAGAACTCCATAAACACATTTGTGAATTACTTTCTTCTAATTTCCAACCTAATTTTATTCATGGACATTAGGCACACACAGTACAACCCATAGGAAACAATTTTAAAATGTTCTGCCATAGTCAAGAAAAATGTTTATTTACTTCAAGAATAGGAAAATATTGCTTAAAACCAGATGAGGTTCACAAATCTGTTTCTTCTTTATCTCTGTATGATTTCTAAGCAAAATTAATACAATTCTGTCTTGTGCAGTCTGTGCACCGATACAGAAAATGCACTTAGTTAAAAGAGTTTAATCTACCTCAGTAAGTAGCACAGACTTTAATGTTATTTAATGTAAATAGCCTTCAAAATATAAGGTTTAAAGTTTACATGGATTTAATACATTTTTAAATATTTTTTAATTGACTGGAACTTAGTAAGCTATGTGTCTTATTCTATTTTTATGTAGATGGCCTTATTACTGACAAAAAGTACTTAAATCTATGTTCTGGTAACAATTCTGTATTACACTTTGTAGAAAAACACTGTCTTTTAATTTAATGTAAAGACATTGTAATTTGGATGAGATTAGAATATTTGCTTCTCCCTGCATTTAATTATTTTTTTCTTCACGTTACTTCTTCTCCATACTGTTTTGTAATTTTACAGCTATAACTTTGCCATACCAATGTTTTTTTTTCTCTTTTTTCTTTTTATTGTGTTTGTCTCCTGAATTGATAATTTCATACCGCTTTTGATAGCTCCTCAGAAGAACCATAATTTATGAATTATCCCTTCAGTAGTCTCCTTGATTAGTATTTAAAGAACTTACTGGGCACAGCAGCTCTGTAATTATCCTATTTCGCTGCTTGATATATGCTATGTGGCTAATTTTGAGTTTAGGTATTGAAGTACGCAAATTGCTGAAACTGAAAATTAGGGATTTACTTTTGCTGGTGAGTATCTATGACATTGTAATGTCTCCAAAATTATTTTCAATGTCTGGAAAGTGTGTTTGAAATATGATGTCTCAATAGGTGTGTTAAACTTCTGGCTATATATTTCAAGGGTGTATTTATGAAGAAAGTAACAGTATCACTTGGATAACTCTTAGTATTAGAACTGTTTGAGTCATCTTCACTTAACGACTGCTGCAAAGCATATCTGGAAGCAACAACATTTGCAGTTTGAGATCTAAAACATTATCCTTGCACCTAGCCCTGAGAGGATTCTCATGTGCCACAATTGTCACCCTTTGACTGTTTTATTTATTTCTTGAAAGCACATCTTTCAATCTTCCTTTCGAGTTCCTCTAAATTCGATAATTCCTTCTGAAATTCTCTCTTTTGTGACATCATTATGTCTTTCTGAGAAAGCACTCTGGAGACTTACGTTCAAGCAATCTTTCATATTAAGAGTTTCCAGTAGTCATGTACAGTGGCATTTCTTGTTTTTCATGCTTGTTAAGGGAACTATCTGTGGTCCTTTATGGTTGCAAACAACAAATGTCATACACCTGAGGTATTTATCTCCTGGAATTAGGATAAACTACTGCGTGTCTTCTTTTCTTGTGCTTTTTCTTGGTGATGTCCTTATTTTAAATATGTTTAAGTACCATACTTTCTCAAATATTAGTCATGTAGTTCTCCAGAAAAATGTGACCTTAATATTTTTTTTTTAAATACTAACATCAAAAGAAAAGAAATGTGTGTAATCATGTCTTGAGTGATCCTTGCTGTTGCTGACTTAAATGAGAAAAAATTTAAGGAGGCAGGAAAAGCAGAGAGCGAAAGAAAAGGGAGGGAGAGATACACAACACAATTTCTTTCTCACTAAAGAGCAACATAAATTTTTGAGTGTGAATCAGCAATCAGGAAATGCACAGGTAAAGTGTGATTTGTCTATAGTATTTTCTGAGCTACTATGTATTGAATCTCAGGACTATTTTAGCCAACAATTTGTACTGGAGGAGAGTTTGGCAAGGCACTGGGACAACCTAGGGGCAACCAGTAGCAATCTGGGAAGGCAGTTTGTCACCTACTGGTGGATGCTTGGATAGAGTGTTCATCCACTACTTCACTATCCATGCTCAGTAGGCATGGAAAAAACTGCAGCCTGGAGCACTGACCACAGAGAATATCTGATAACCTCAGTCAGCCCCTGTCAATATACAGCAATTTCAGTGCACTTCAGAGGGCAGTTGATGTAGTTCTGAGGTTTTGCTTAAAATAAATCTAAACTTTTATGTCTTTATAATTAGTTTAACACAAGTCTGCGTGATAACAAAATGCCACCAAAATATACATCCTGTCAATTGAATGTGGGAGAACATCAGGGTTTCACACAGAACTCAGAACTCATCCTAATAAAACTCAATGGGAAGCCAATTCTAATCACACAATTTAATTTTGGTCCTGAGATTAAAAACAGGGGGAAAACTCACAATTCATTAATTCCTGCAGGAAACCAACTCTAGATTTAGGATTTGAAAGACAAAAAAAAAGTAAAAGTGGGATAAAAAATATCTGAAATCAAATATAAATTTCACATTTGTATTTAAAATATTACTTTTAAAAATAAAGGTTGCTTTCTACTTAATGCCAAAAATCCTACTGTTCCAAATATGTTTACCCTTACAAACTGAAAAATCAGATACTATTACAGAAAGAACATTATTCAGTACTTTTAAAATGAACTGTTGCTTTAATGGTTCAAATTGACACATATTTATGAAATATATACACATAAACTCAAATATTACTGGAATAGAAAATGTAAACTATACACCTCACATGTTGAAAGGTTAAGATAAAAATATATTCACCTTGCTAAGTTTAGGGGGCCAGAATTTTCTCTTGGTTTTTATTTGTTTCCTTTGACTCTGCTCATAGTGTGTGGGTTAAGTGAAACTTCAATCAGTATTCAGAAATTTCAGTATGTCTGGGAGGTTTGTCCTACCAAAATGTACTAGCAAATATTATTTGGCATTTCTATGTGGTTTTTAGCTGTGTATAAACAAAAACACAAAATAAAAGTTTATAGAGTTATCTCAAGGATGACCCCTGCATGGCATATAAGCAACAAAATCCTTTTCTCATGTTTGACAGCGATCAGAATGTTTCTGCTACATTCTATCCCAATTTTTATATACACAAATATAAAATTCCAAGTATATTTCATATTGTTAAAGACCTTTCACCAAAACCTTTTTCCTTGTTTGTCACGTGAAAAGGGGAGATTTCTTTGACCCTTAGTGTGGGGAGATTTCCTCAACCCTTAGAGATTGTCTTGTCTGTTAGCGCCCCAGGAAAGGTGAGACCCTTGTGCCTGACCAGTCTGTCAGTGTCCTGTTGTGGGGACACTTCACTGAGCAGCACTGCTGGATTGCAGGGTGGTTTGACTGACTTAGTCAGAGACACACATCAACAGGATAAGGGAGATCTCTCTTTGGGTCTTCTCTCTTTATGACCCCTTGGTGGGTCTTACACTTTATTTGAGTATGTTACCTGCTGCCAGTGACTGCCAGCACTCGTGAGGAACTCACACTAAGAGTTAATGAAATACTCTCTGTTAATAGAAAATCGTGACAAGTTAAGGTTTGGGGATTCCTAGTGATAGTATCTGACTGCAAAAACATAATCAAAGCAATGCACAGACCAGCTCTAATCTCCAATAAAAATATTCAGCACACACAGAGTGTGGTTCTCACCCAATAGACATCCCTACAAGGTAGGAGAGGTTCGGCCCATTGACTGATCCCAGCAGTTATGACAGAGTTTTCCCTATCTGTTCTCAACTTACTTTTATACTATTTCTTCATATTTAGGTGGAGCTTGAGCAACTCCAGTCATACATACCTTTGTTACTGATGGGTGTAAAATTCTCTCTCTTCTCTCTTAAAGACATAGTCCAAGAAATCTAGAGTGCATGCTCAAAGAGTGGGGTCATATCTTGGAGGCAGGTAACTTTGGGATAGAGGTGTGTGTTATTATTACAGTTAGGTTATAATGAACCAAGTTCATCCAAGGAGAATGATTTCACCACGGTTGTTGGCTCAGCAGCATCTTCTCATATCTCCCCTAGTTGATAGGTTCTATGCAGTTTATCAGCTGCCATGAACCACTGAGTTCCTCTCCCTGCGAGGATTTCAGCAGAGCCTGGCCTTGATGTTTCCATTCCACTCCACCCTCCGTTCCAGCCCCCTTAGCAGGTGCTTACATTTACAGATTACGAGTATGGGGAATCATTGTGGATTAAGTCTCAAGTGCGCCAGGGAGTAGCAGCTGCATTTTACCCTACAATTTCTTTATCATTATAATTTGTATTGGGGTGTGAATATAATTTCTCAATTTTCTCTAACTTTACCCACAAAAGTAAAAAAAAAAAAAAATTTAATCTTCCAAAGATGGATTTAAAATTATGCAAGTCAATGTAAAATTGAGATTTTTAAAAAAGTCTTTGCACAGCTCAGAAGTGTTAAAACTCAAACCAACTCCTTAATGGACTGCAGACTTTTAAACTATCTACATACAGCTTCTGGGCATTTATGTTCATGAGACTGGGAATACATATATATTCAATGGGTACCTGCTACCATGTACTTAAATAATACGCCTAGAGGAGGAATGCACCATTAGATATCTGCTAGAGAGTAGAATAGAAAGAGTTTGATTTGATGTTCTCCAACATAAGTCTATACTTGCTCTACAAATTCACTGCAAGTCACCTCTACATATCTTTGAAAATTTCTTGGTCCTCCTAAATCAGGATGCACAGCTCTATTCAATATTCAAGAGGAATCTGAAGGAAAATAGTCTTTAACTCCATTCAGAGTTCAATTTCCTTATCTTCCTTCTGAGTTTACTCATCTAAACAGGTCTTGCGAATGAAGAGAGAAATGGTAAAAATAAACAAACGAGTATTCTTCAGAAAGAGTACAACATACAAGATAAGCTTCTTATGGAAGAGTGGCCTGGGGATGTGGTCTTTGTTTCCATGACTGCTTCTGCTTTTCAATATTTAACATAAAACATATTCACCTGTCAGGGATTAGGACCTCAAACGCCTCTTCTATTCTCTTCCAGTTGAATGACTCCCTCTGGCAGCAATTCAAGCAGCAAATTGTCAAGGTGGCAAAACAGTATAAAAGGGACAGTGATCAGCTGTTCTACCTAGAACTCAATCCGGCAATTTCTGCTGCTAATACTGCTGAGAGCAGAAACACATAGACTTTATCTTCTCTTTCTACAGTTCCCTCCCTGACAGTCCATCCATTGTGCTTTGGGCTCTGGAAGTCCTGTTTTAGATTTTGCCCTAAATTCCTGCTGTATGAGATTTTTGATCATGACCATGAAAGTTCTTGCATAAACTGCTGTCCAACAGGAAGCTAGGATTTCCAAAATAATGTAAGCTGAATTTGCCTGCTGGTAGTTCTGCCTTTTTTGGAATTACAGCTCTGAGGCTTGTCCATGAATGTGGGGTTACTGACTGATCCAATGTATCACAAAAATTCATCAGCTTGATAACCTGATCTCACAAAACACAGAATTCACAGTGTAACCAAAAAATGTAAAAAATCTCAAAACAAAACATTAAGAAAACCCCAAACAACACACACCAAAACGCAAACCAAACAATGAAACTCAAAACACCTTTACCATATTTTCTAATGAAAGCTCAAAACACCTTTAGCCAATCTTCTGTAGAGAGAAAAAAGTTTTTCAGATATTCAGGGAACACATTCAGTGTAACTCACAAAATGATAGGATAACTCAGAGTGAAGAGAACCTTAGTCAAAACTTCTCAGATCAGGGGGAAGTTGTGAGATCACATCAGATTGCTGAGAGATTTATACAGCTGGGCAAACACCTAAGGATGGAAACTTGGGAAAAAAAGTCTTTTGCAGTAATCACGCATGGGCAATAACTCTGCACTCCTTCAGGTGCAAAGTCAAAGACAAAAACCCGTTTATTGCACAGTCCCAATTCCCTAAATACTCCCACAGAACAGGATATAACATCATGTAAACAGGAAAGATGTTCACCACAGTGTCTCCCTATCACCTGGAGCAGTACACAGACATTGCCTATTATGGTAACAGGTAAACAATACCCTATAAGGTCACAAACTACAATCTTCACTTCTCACAGGTCCAGCTTTGTCCACAGGCCACAAACCTCTCTCCACCCATCCCCGGTGCCCTGGATACAGTCCCAGGGTCACCTCCGGGCCCAGGAAAGAGGCTGTATCTCCAGCCTTCCGGGCTTCTCTCTCTGTTACCACATAGTGTAACCCAACAGTCTTTCTCTGGACAACTTGCTTCAAGACTTTACTATGCACATGGTAAAGACATTTCTCCTTATATCCAGTTTGTTAGACACTCCTACTGCTGTTTATGACAACTCTCATTTCAATATCCATTGTCTCTTCTCCTCCTGCCTTCAACTGCTGTGATGAGCCTGGCTTTGTCTACTTGATGACTTTCTCCTTAATATTAGAAAGGTACTGTTCAGCTCCCTTAAAGCTGCCTCTTTTTTCAGACAAGAAAGTCCCTCAGCCTCTTCTCAGCAAATTTTATCCTGTTAAATTGATAAATAAATGATGGCTTTAATTCTTCCATTGTAGTGTTTAGAGCATCCATTTTATATTCCAAAGCTGTCTTTAGGGGAATATGAAAGCCGGATTAATGAGAAAATCAGAAATTAGGGTAGGGAAGATGTATAAACATACATGTTCAGACACTGTGATTTGATCAAAATAAGAGAAATTGAGTGATTGGCTAGAGTGAAATTATCAGTCACGGAACTTTTCATGGTGCAATTCTGTGATTTGTCTCTATTTCTTATTTAAGTTAATAAGTAATGAATTATGTAAAGTTTTGTATGATGCTATTCCAACTAAGTCTATAAAAGAATCATGATTTCATCTTTTCTCTACTTTGTGCTCATAAGTATTTTTTAGTGCCCTTTGTACAAAAATACTCAAAAGGGCTTCAGTTTGCATGGGCCCTTTTAGCATTATAAAGTTCCCTGCCTTCTCCCTTGTTTGCCAGTGTGTGCTGGCCTTGGCTGAAATAGGGCTAATTTTTTCACAGTAGCTAGTATGGGTCTGTGATTTGAATTTGTGCTGGACACTGTGTTGATAACACAGAGATGTTTTTTCTTATTGCTGAGCAATGCTTGCACAGAATCAAGGCCTTTTCTGCTCCTCACCCCACCCTGCCAGCACGGAAACCAGGGTTGCACAAGGAGTTGGGAGGGGACATAGCCAGGGCAGATCACCCCAGCTGACCCACGGGATATTCCAGAGTATGTGGCATCATGCTCAGCATATAAAGCTGGGGGAAGAAGGAGAAAGAGGAGGAAGTTCAGAGCGACAGTGTTTGTCTTCCCCAGTGAACATCAGATGTGAAGGAGTCCTGCCTTCCTGGGGAGGGCTGAACACCCATCTGCCCATGGGAAGTGGTGAATTAATTTGTTGTTCTGATTTGTGTACACACCTAGCTTTTGCTTTACTTATTAAATGGTTTTCATCTCAACCTTAGAGTTTTCTCACTTTTACTCTTTGTATTCTCTCCCCCACACCACCAGTGGGGAGTGATCAAGCAGCTGCATGGGGCTTAGTTGCCACACAGGAGTCAACCATGACCGAGAGAAGGGAAAGCACTTAACACCACTAACTTAAAATTATTTTAAAAACCATGCTTTTGAGATTGCAAGATTCTGTAAGCCATTTCAAAGTAGGATGAGACTGCACCTTACATTTCACCCCTAGTCACATATTTCTGTATATTTTGTATTGAGAAATGGATATGAAGCCATATTCATTTTAGGAATAAGTACATCATTTATAAAAAAAGCCTAGCTGCATCTAAATACAGCAACCTTGTTGTGAAATCCCTGATAGTTAAAAGAAGTTCCCACAGACAGCTGAGAATGAATCATAAGAGAAAGTCTGTAACATTCTCCTGTCTTTGAAGACTTTATATTCTGCACTGGAAATGCTTTTAGCCAACATAAACTGTCAATTTCTGATTTTAAATACAGCCATCCAGCTGAAAGTGCATTCAAAATATTGTTAAAAAAAATACTCCTTTTTGCTTTGTACTTCCAATTCTAAATGTGTGGGTATCAAAGGAGAAAAAGCCTACAAAAGAGCCCTGTAAACTGTGTTACATAGTAAGAAACCCATACTTGAAGGGAGTCGAGAAGAATCCTATAGGTGTTCTTGATCTACAGTTTTAGTGAAGGATCACAGTGGAAACATTTATAGTTCTGACACCCTCTGGGTCATATGGTTGCTAGGGTCTACTGAGCTGAGTAGCCCAAGGCTGATTCAGCTCCAGCAGCAAGACTGGGCAAACTTTCTCAATATGCACACAGACAAATGCATGTATTTTATACACATATGTATCCCCCTGGCAAGTCACACAGATCAGCACAGACAGAAAACACAGCATTCATGCAAGTAGAAACAGCATCAACGGCCTTATCCTGTTCCACTCACAGGCTGAGCCTGCTGAAGATGCATTAGCTAGAAATACGTCTATGTACATCTCAATAGATATTCTATCTATATCTGTACAACATACATTTCCCCAGGAACTGGACTTACAGTCTATGTGCTAATTAGCCTTTATGTCCTCATTGTCCCAGCTGCTGGAACCCAGGCACTCAAAGCCCCAAGGCATACAGATACACATACATGTCTAAGCCTGCGCTGGAGCAGGCATTTCGCAGGACCTTGGGCGGCCTAGACTGGAGCAGGTTTGCTAGCAGGATTTGTGACCTCATGGGATACCCCTGCTGGAGCAGTCTGTTCCTGAAGGACTGCACCCTGTGGAAGGGACCCAGGCTGGAGCAGTTAATGAAGTTAATGAAGAGCAGGGCCTGTGGAAAGTAATCGTGTTGTAGAAGTTTCTGATGCTCTCCTACAGGATGAACCCCATGCTGGAGTAGGGGAAGAGTGTGAGTAGTCCTTCCCCTGAAGAGGAAGGAGAGACAATGTATGATGAACTGATTACAGCATCAATTCCTCATCCCTCTGTGCTGCTGGGAAGGCAGTGGAGGTAGAGAAAATCGAGAGTGAAGTGGAGCCCAAGAGGAAGGGAGGGGTGAGGGAAGGTGTTTTTAAGATTTATTTTTTATTTTTCATTATTCTACTCTGATTTGATTGATAATAATTTAAACTAAATTTCCCAAGTCTGTTTGCCCATGACAGTAATCACTAAGTGATTTATCCCTTGTCCCTATCTTGACCCTGTCCTCAACTGTTTCCAGTTGAGGAAGGGAGTGATAGAGCAGCTTTGGTAGGCACCTGGCATCCAGTCAGGGTCAACCCACCATCCTGCCCCCAAACATCCCATAAAAATTCTTGTACATTCCCAAAATATTTTTCCTCTGGATTCCATACGGTGTCACATACACCTAGGCGGGCACCATACTCAGTGTGAAAGGTGACCTGGAGAGAGCTCCCACTGACTCATCATGGTGGGTGTAACCTAGTCCATGGGAAGGAAACTCTCCTGGGACAGACCTGGAGGACACAGAAATGGAATTTTTCTCTGACTGTTTTTTTGAGGTTCCTCCACCTGTCCTTGTGCCTTTGTGTTCCTCTGTGCATGTAGATCAGAGCCTTTTATCATAAAACTTGCCTCTGCAAGGACCTCAACCAAAACTGAGATCCCCTAAAAGACATTTTGCATCTTTTCTCTCCTCCTAAAACACCTAAGCATCTTTCTGGTATTTCAGTAAGGAGTTATGCCTTTTTTGTGTTCATAGACATGCTATAATATCTGCCTATTGAAATTGTGGAATAACTGGCTCTGTGGTTCTCAGCAACATTCTACCAGGTTCACAAGTCAGGCACTCATCATCCATCTTACTTTCACAGTAGAGGAAAAAAACTATACTATTAGTCCATTTTTCCTTAGGGGTTAAAGTAGGACATCTAAATTAATTTTCCTCTTCGTGGTAAGATTTGAACCTAAAGAGGTCTTAAATTCACAGGCAAAAAAAAA
>VZTE01002651.1:0-45315 GCA_013397775.1 Eulacestoma nigropectus | reverse complement strand
GCCCTGCCGCTGCTCGGGGCGCTGGGCCGCGGGGACGGGCGGGCCGGGGAGGGAGCCCTGCCCGGTCCCGGAGTGTCCCCTCAGTGGGGCGGGCGCGGTGCTTCGCAGGCCGAACCTGCTGCGGGACGAGCTCCCGGCACCGGCCCGGCCCAGGTCCCCTTTCCAGGATGGCGACAAACGGCCTGGGTTGGGATGAGTTCTGAAAACGGAGTTTTGGAGATGCCGGTTGGTTTGGCTGATCCTGGCCAGCCCCTGGCTCCGGCACAGCCGCCTGCCGTTCTGCAGCAGCCGCAACCCCGGATTTCCCCTCCGAAATCCACCAGAAGCTCGCACTGGGAATGCCAGGTTGTGTCAGGTTTATGTCAGGCAGTGAGAGGCACATTTGAGATGTGTCAGTGAGGCGGCAGGCGAGGAGCTGAATCTCTAGGGGGAGAAGCATGAATCCCATGTTCCTTCCCACCACTTCCAGCTGTAGCTCAGATAATTTGCCACCCAGATAGTTTGCCACCTGCCAAGTGTGTGATTTCCCACTCGGAGAGCTTGTAATGCCCCATTTGTTTAATTCCTTTCCCCACGTTCTTGGTGATTATTACACAGGAGCATGTCCTGCACTAAGGTGGAGTTAAGCATTTTGTTGCTGACTCTGGTGTGCAGCTCTGGGGTTCTGTAGCCTTCCCTGGAACACTTAAGTGTACAAGGAGGAGCCACTGACATGCTGGAGTTGCTGCCAGATCTCAGTTAATGCCGTTAGTGGATTTATAGATGGTGTTTTCTAGTGTTTGGTCCTTCTTTGTGGTTTATTTATGGGTGGGATGTTTTACACAAGTCCTTCTCTACGTGTTGAATTACTCAGTAATAATCTTGTTTATGGATGCTCTCGTTGCATTTCTCTGTCACTTAATATGCTTTAAGGTTGGGTAATGCTGGGAAAATTGTCCATGGGAGGCATTATTCAGGACCAGCCAGAGCTCTTAATTTTTTATCGTGGTGCTTTAATCTGAATGAAGTCGCACCTCCAAGACAGTGCTTGATGAAAGCCAGCTAAGCTTTCTGTGAAGTTGTTTTTTATTTCCACTGCCTGCACTCTACTGCAGGCATGTCTGTGCATGGCTGGGCTGTTTGAGTTCAGGGTGCTGCCAGGAGGGCCTCTCCCTTGAGAAGTTACTTTGATGATGTTCAATTATAAAATCGAATCTTAACTAAAGCCTGGTCTTCTTTCCAGGTTGGACGTAGAGTCCTGAACTTCTTCCAGGTGTCCCTTTCAAACGTTTCTTATTTCTCCACCTGCTTCTCCTGATGGAAGACTGGCTGGGGTTCCTTTCCTGCTGTTCATGCCGAGTAGTTGCTTGGAGAGGTGGTGCGTGAGTGGAGATACACCTGGTGATGGTAAGACCTAAAATCACATTTTCAAGGCTCATGTTTTCTGTAGCATCCTATGAAGGCTCAGGCACCTCTTGATGGGCTCTGAGTCAAAAAGGGCAAATGTGAAACTGCCCAGTGACTGCCAGAGCCACAGGTGGCTTCCTCATTTCCTGACCAGTCATGTTGTTTTAATCAGCACATAAAGATGCCCAGCTGCCCAAGTGCAGCTGGTTTGGTTTTGTTGGGATACAGGGGGATGAGCAATAACTCCTAGTCTGGAACAGCTGGTATAAGTTCCACTTTCTACATGCAGCTCCATATGGAAAGCCAGAAGTACCACTTGATGCCTAAAGATGTAAAATAAAGTAAAATTGAGGTTGTTGAAAGATGTGAAAGCCCACCTTGATTTCTCAAGGTTTGGAGGATGAGGGACTTGCTGACTGAAAGCTGCTCTGGGTAAGCGAACATGTCCCTTTTAGCAGGGGCTGCAGCAAGTTCAGTGATAAAATGCACCTTAAAACCAGTGTGCCTCTGGCTCCGTATTCCCTGCCTCTTGTGCTATTCCACTGATCCCCAGGAGCAAAGTAGTGAGAGGCTTAAGAGAGTATACAAGTTCAATATAAAGAAAATCTTGGGAAGATGTGTTAAGTGAACAAATTGCTGAGGTACTCTGTGGACCTTCTAGTGAGAAAACTCAGAACTATAAGGATTGGTTTGGCTGCTGACTGAGGAAGTTAAAACTTCCTTAACAAAATTAAAGAAAATGCTCGACTTTTTCCTTTACTTGATTTCTGTTAAGCAATTGTGTCTGGACAAAAAGACCTTCAGAAGTCGCATCCAGCCTCAACTGCTCTGTGACTGATTCAGTGCTCAGCAGGGAGCAGAAAACACAGTGTCCTTAATAAAGAGAGACACTGTGTGATTTCCATGGACACATCAGTTCTGACCATGACTGAGTGTTGGTAGGCACTGTGATGAAAACAGCAGAGCACTGTGCATGTTCTGTAGTAGAGAGAAGTGAAAATCCTAAATTCTCAGTTTGTGATAGCATGGCCCTGTTGTTTTGATTTTTTTTTCCCTCCATTTGAACCTTTACTACCTTGATTCCTCTTTGTTTCTTCTCATTCTTTTTCTAAGATTCAGATGTGGGAATTGCCCCGGGTGTGGTTGCTTCTGATGCTCCCCTGGGAACATGCCTTGATAGGGAATTAACACCAGTCAGTGATGGGCTGTGGGACAAGCAAAGTGCTTCCCGAGCCCCCCAAAGATGTGCAGCTAGACCTGGTTAAAAAAGTCGAACCTTACACGGGCCACAGTGACATATACAAGCATTTCATCAAAGATGACTGCGGGGCTGTCATCAAAGCTGGCTCTCCCTCCCCTCCGCATCACACCAACCCCTATCCCGGGAACCCCGTGCCCGCCCACCAGCCCGAGCCCCGCAGGAACAAAGTGGCCAAATACCGCGCCAAGTTCGACCCCCGAGTGACGGCCAAGTACGACATCAAAGCGCTGATCGGGAGGGGCAGCTTCAGCCGCGTGGTGCGGGTGGAGCACAAGGCCACCAAGCAGCCCTACGCCATCAAGATGATCGAGACCAAGTACCGGGAGGGGCGGGAGGTGTGCGAGTCGGAGCTGAGCGTCCTGCGGCGCGTCCGCCACACCAACATCATCCAGCTCATCGAGGTGTTCGAGACCCAGGACCGCGTGTACATGGTCATGGAGCTGGCCACCGGCGGGGAGCTCTTCGACCGCATCATCGCCAAAGGCTCCTTCACCGAGAGGGACGCCACGCGGGTGCTGCAGATGGTGCTGGATGGGGTGAGGTACCTGCACACGCTGGGGATCACCCACCGGGACTTGAAGCCGGAGAACCTGCTGTACTACCACCCGGGAACAGATTCCAAGATCATGATCACGGACTTCGGGCTGGCGAGCGCGCGGAAGAAGGGAGATGACTGCTTGATGAAAACCACGTGTGGGACCCCGGAGTACATTGCTCCCGAGATCCTGGTCAGGAAGCCCTACACGAACTCCGTGGACATGTGGGCGCTGGGGGTGATCTCGTACATTCTCCTCAGCGGCACGATGCCCTTTGAGGATGACAACCGCACCCGCCTGTACCGGCAGATCCTGAAGGGAAAGTACAGTTACTCAGGCGAGGTGAGTGTGCTGAGGGGAAGTCAAGCAAGAAGCTCTCCCTAGGTATGTCTTTGTGATGACCAGAAGCTGGCTGTCCTGTGGGTGGTGACATTACCAGGGGTAAAAAAATATCTGTGATTCTGGCTTCTAAAATCCTTTCCCATTTTCTGTCTGCTCCCAGTGCAGCGTAGCAAGCTCCTTTAAAAAATGTCTGCACAGAAGGAGGAAACTTGCTGTAGAACAGAACTGGGATGCTTGTGGGTTTCTAGCTGGGGGGACCTTGGCTTTGGTAAGCTGCTGTTTGAGGCTTTGCAGTTAAAACTTGTGGCAGGGTGTTTGAAATGTGGCACATGTATCACTAGTCTGATTTCTGATATAAATCCACGTGTGTTATGGAAAATAGCTTTGCTGAAAGACAGGGCTATGGCAGGCAAGCAGCACTTGCTGGAGATGGGATTATTTCCGAAATTGATCTGCATTGCCTCCTGAGCTTGGTATGTGAGCAAGTGGAGGATTGAAGGATAGTTTTCATAGGTAAGTATGGAAAGAGGAGTCTTGGGGGATAATTTTTAGGCATTCTGTAAATGATAGTGGGGCCTGAAGGTGCTTCTTGCTCTTCAGAAGAAACAATTTGAAGTTAAACGCTTCTTAATATTATTGTGATACTTCTGATCAAAAACCAGTTGGTTTAGGAATGAGTGTTGCTATTGTCATGTCCTTGCCATGCCATGCCCTTGACTATTGCGTGCAGGTCTGTGTCCTCTGGATAAAAATACAGAGCTGAAAAGCGTGTAGAAAGGCAGTGTGAGTAATCAAAGGTATAGGCTGGCTTCTGTTTGAAGAACGAGTGAACAGACTAGGGCCCTTCCTCCAAAAAAATAACCATTGGAAGGGGGTCTGATCATCTGATCAAACTCAGTGCAGCCATAGGCAATCTGGAGAGAGTGAATTGAGTATTTTGAAGGTTCCCTGGGGTAATTTACTTTGATGTCCACTGGTCCTTGTGCCAGAACAGACTGATTTTGAGGAATATTGTGGATTGCAACTAGGCCACTGGAGACTTGTAGGTTGTACATACAGAGGTAGCACATGTGCCACAGAGAAAGCATTAGACTCTCTATATTGAAAGTGTCAGTGCACAAGCCTGAGGCATTTTACTTGTTATGCCACCACATACATTACACATTTTTGGAGGCTGTTACGGATACTGTGTGTGACATGAGCGGCTGTTTTGAAAAGCTGTCGATGTTTTACTGCTTGGAAAGCAAATATGTGTCAGCCAGCAGCCTGTAGCTGTTGCCTGGCTGCTTTCTGTTCCTCTAGAGCCAGGGAAAATGGATGCTTTAATTTACCAGTGTAATTAAGCCTATGCCCCTAAATTGCACAGTGCCTCACTGTAGGCAGGTATTGGCAGGAGATGCAGTAAAGAGGCTGCTCATTTTGTGAATAAATTCTAGGAGAAAATGAAGTGAGCCAGAGATTTAAAGGTGTCTGCTGTTTCCCACAATCTTGCCAGCACTCTTAAAGCCATCTTCTGGGTTTTTAAATGCTTCTGAGTCTTTGATGTTCACAGAAAATGGCTCTTTTTTTTTGTGTTACACTGGAAGAAGTGGGAAGATGTCAGAAATGAGGCTATTGATAAGTTTGTCAGGCTAATGAGAATGTCAGGAGCTCTAAGTCCTGGTTTCTTTGGAGCAGGAGTGGGCAGAATACTCGAGTGCATTGCCGAAAGCATCTGTCTTGGATGGATGCAGTAGAGGTTTCATGGGAGCAACTTCTTTTCTTCTCTGTAATCCGAAAGTTGAGGATCTGAAACAGAAGAGAAAATGTTGAAAGAAGCCTGTGAACTACAGTGCCCAGAGCTGACAGCCTGGGCTGTGTGGTTCAGACAAGATCCAGTGAGGAAGGAGGGAGCTGTCTTCAAGCTGTACCATGGCAGGCAGCAGCAGTGCCCTGAGTCTCGGTGCAGCGTCCTGCTTTTTGAAAGGTCTGGCCCCAAAACCTGGTCACAGAAGACAAAGCTGTACTGAAAGAGGAACAAAAGCCAAGGTGCACGCTGACCTGAGAAGCAGCTCCATTTTCTTGGAAAAACAAGTGATCTCAAGTCCAGCTAATGTAATTGCTTTCTGACTGGGACTCTCTTACCCCGGCTCCTGTTCCTGGAGTGTGAGGCCTGTTTGAAGAGGCCATTAGCAGATCAACAGGAGAGGTCTCCCACAATAGGTTATTCAGGTACTGCTGACATCACTGCTCTGATTATCTCTGTATCTCCTCCTGTACTTTTTGAACTGCTTCGAGTAATGGCTAGGATGAGGAAGGAAGGACAGCTGGCTTTGTAACGTGCTGTGCTTTTTTTTCCTGAGCACCCTGAGTAAGGGTTAGGTGGGCTATTGACACTGCTTTGGATGTAGCCTGCTGCAAAATCATTCTTTTTCACTTGTTTTGTTGGAACTTATTAAAAAGAAGCTTTGGACATATTTTTAATTTAATTTTTAATTGAAATCTTGGAGTTAAAACTGATTTCTGGGATCTCTTTGTAGCTTAAAAAGTTGACTGAGGAACAAAGCTGGAATTCCATTCTTAGTATCCTTTGAATCTGAAAGTGCAGCATTGAAGATCAGACCATCATTATCCTGCTAGGACCGGTTTCCTCTGGTTGTGTTTCAAAGCTTCTCCTTCTGTTGAATACCAGTACTTTTATGTTGCTTTACACACCTGGGAAAATTGCTGGAAGAAGTGGAAGATAATTTATGCTATGGTTAAATCGGGAAGCTTAGCTAAGGTATATGGATTGTTCTGGTTTTGGTATCTGATCTGGGCAAATCATTTCTCTCATGGGCTGTTCTCCTATTCATAGAACAGAATCAGCTTTTTGTGGTATGCTCACAGTGGATGAGGTTGGTGTGTGCTGCTGTGGGAATATGTCTTTAATCAAATAACCAAAAAAACTTGTTCTAAATAATGGTGCTAGTGGATGCATTGATAAATGGGCTGTTAGGAGAGACATGGTTGATATATGAAGGAAGTTGGGCATTCCAAGTCTGTAGGAGCTCTGCAAGGGACTTAGCAGCCTGTGGAGAGATGATCTGGTTTTGTGTGACTTAGATTTTCCAGTGGTGGTTAATAAAAATTCTCACCAAAGTCTCTTGAAGGAACTTTGCATCTGTATTGTGATAGTGGCCTTCGTGTGGATCAGCAGTTTGCTGATAAGCATAAATGTGAAATACATGGTCAGTTCCATAGGGAAGGACAAAAACTGAAGTTTGAAGGATCTGTTCCCTTCTGCCTAAAAGCCAGCAGGAGAAAGTTCCCTAACAAACCTACACAGTCTCTGATGATACAGACTTCTTCAGAGGGTGAAAACCAGGGCTGTGGACCTTGAAAGTTTGCCTGAGTTTGAAGAGCAACTGGACAAATTCATGGAAGACACATTGATGGAGAGAATGACACTAAAAAGTGCCAAGTATGGATAAAGAGGTCCCTAAGCCACAAATTCTTGAGCCAAAGGAGAAGCCTAACTTGCGGATTGTACGTGCATTGCATTTCTACTTTTCTCTCCTTGGACATTTAGAATCTTAATGATCTTCCACCTTAACTTGGAGTTTAAAGCACCAAGTTAAATGCAGGTGTTGAGTAAACTCTGCAGATCCTGTATGGATAGATTCAGGCTGGAAAAATGCCCTTAGTTACAGGAAAACCAAGGTACTCTGGATGAGTAGCATGAATGATGTTCCCATAACAACAAACTCAGTCTGTGTGAGTAAAAAGATAAACCACTTCCTCCCCAAGCAGTTTTTTTCTGTCTGCAGCTGATAGCAGAAGCAGGAAGCACAGAGAGGCAGTGCATTAGCAAACAAACTACCTGTGCTACCTGGCAGAAAGCAAGATAAAAATAAAGCCATTCCAAGGCAGCTGATGCGTGCTTACAGGATGAGTCCTTGCCCAAGCAAGCCTGCAGAGCGTTTCCAAAGTATCCTTGTAATTGTCCTCGTTGTGGGGGCTGGTTAAAAGACTGTGAAGGACTTGTAATCCCTCAAATCCCTTGTGACACATAGTGGAGGAGACAGGTGACAGGCTTGTCAAATTTTAATATTAATTTCCTGCCTTTATTTAATGTTTTGAGGGAGAATATGGTAGAGCTTGAACCCAGACTGCTTCTGACTCAGTTGGGAGCTGGTTGCTGAGTGGCCCATCCCGCCCCAGAGGGACTGATCAGTCATTGTGTTATGAATTATGTGACTGTGGTTGGATTTCCTAGCAAGTGACAAACTTAATCTAAAAAAGGCACAAGCAACAAAAAGAAACTGTAATTATTCTCGGTAACCTCCTTCCCCTAGAAGTTGCAGATGGAAATGTATAGTGGCAACTCAGCTTTCTATTCTGCATACTTGTATTTTACTGTGGAAACTAGTCTCTTATAGGAGAGGAAAAAAATTATACTTGCATATCAGAGAAAACCTCTCCATAATGCTTATCACTTTTGAGGAGAATTCAGTCAGTGTAGGACAAGCATTCTGAAACTTTGGATGAGGCTTTGTACATAAATTTTGCATTGATACTATGGCAGGTCTGGCTGGCTGCCAGTCCTGGAGTGATTCCTGCATGTTTGTAATTTTGGTCACTTAAAATGAATTACATATGCCTATGTAATTAAAAAAAAGAAAATCAGTCTTTTGTTGTTTTGATGATAAAAGTACAACCACTTTATCAAAATATAGCAGTTTAGAAAAAAATCAAGTATTTCATACCACATTAGCTTTATTTTCTCTTTTATACTTAGTTTGCCCCAGAAATATGTCCATGTTTTTTCCTGCAGTTCATACCTTTAATGTTATGTATTGTCAAGTTTTGTGTAATATGTTATGTGCTAATTAAATTGATTAAAGGGTAGCAACTGCTCTGAAAGAGGGAAAACTCTGATGATCTCCTCGTAGTACATCTCCTGTTTAAGAGATGGGCAGTAAGGCAGCCTGGCTTCCCTGAATTTGGGCTGGAGTATGTCTTTGGGAAAACATTCAAAGCAAGTTTAAAATATAGCCAGGAACAGAGAAGCACCACTGCCCTCTAATGCTCCCTAGGTCCTATATATTTTTTTAATGCAGGAGATAGTAATATATGTACAAGAGGCCAGAAAAGCTGGTGGGTGCCTCCCTTTATTGAAGATTTACCTTTGCAAAGTGTAGAGCTGCTCTTTGCTCTAAGAGGAGCTCAGTGCAAAGCCACCTGATTCTTCTGGAAGTTCTCCATTGGCTCAGTGCCCGGGAGGGTCTGGATGCAGCAGGACCCCTCGCTCATGGGGTCCCCAGAAGGTCACACTGGCACGTGGTGTTACCCTCCATGGCCGTGCCAAGATGGTCTTTAGACCGATTAGATGCTTTTGCAGGGCAGTCATCACCTTGGCCTCTGATGTCTGTGCCAGAAGAGAGGAGAGATTTCAAAGCAGCAGGGTGGCCAATTTTCCATTCTTTTCCCTGTAGTTTGAGTGGCGCAAGCTGTTGAATATAGTGTAACAAGGGAAACAGGGACAGGGCAGCCGAAGGCAAGGTTTTAAAACACATTTGCAGTACTTACTGGCACGAGCATACAAGTCTCTGGGACCATGTTTTAGCCTTCTTGGGGGAAGAAAGAGCTTTTTACTTATAGCAGCTGCTGTTTTTTCCTGTGAGCCATGTTAGATGGTAGAAGTGTTTTACAATAGTCCTGTTCTTAGAGTAATGCAGGCATTTTTTTTTTCCTGAAAACTAGAGCTGGCTTTTTTCCCGTGTAGGGAAGAATTGTTTTTTATATAAATTGTTGAGCCCTTTGCCTGGAAAAAGTAAAAACCCGTCAATTTACAGAGGAATGTGCTTTTGCATTTCACATGGCTGTGTGAAAGCGGTGATTTTGAAGTAGAACAACGAGAGTGTTGGCGAGCTGCAGTTGCAGGGCTGTGCTGAAAAGGGCACTCTGCTCTCCTTTGAAGAGCTGGAGCACTTGAACAGGATGAAAGCTCCTCTCCAAGCCAGGCACAGAACACTGAGGCCAGCCCAATAAATGGATTTCTCTTGGCTTCTGCTCTTTCTTTTCTTTTAATGCACCAGCTCGGTGGGTGTGAGGATAGGTGTGTTTGTGTTGCTCCATCTCCAAGAGCTGAAGTGTTTGTCCAGATCTCTCCCGCTGCAGGAAGGGACATCTTTGGAAACGTGATAACCTCAATTAAAACTTGGAAAACCCTTCCATCCTCCTGCATGTATCAGTGACCACGCTCCTGCAAAAACTCAGCATGCTGCATTGTTTAAGGGTAAAGTGTTTGCCCTTAAACACTTTATTTAAGGGTAAAGAAACACCTTTCCCAGTGAAAGGGCTTTGAAACCAATGTATGCATTTGAAAATCAATTCCCCCTCACTCTGGCTGCATCTTAAGGTTCTTTTTGAAGGTTGTTTCCCCCAATGGAATTGGTGTCACAAGGACCTTTTTCAAAATCACTCCTTTTGCCTTTTTACTGTGTACTTCAGCTTTTGTTGCAACAGGAGAACCCTAAATGTTAGGGCAGGGTAAGCAAGGAGAGGGATTATCTTTCTCTGCCTCCATCTGCCATTTCTATACTGCTGCAGTCTGCAACACTCTGTTAACAGTTTATATTTCACAGAATTGTGCGTGTCATCAGGACAGGGTGGAAACTGTCTAAGCCTCAAAGCCCCTAGAAACAAAGAAAGCAGGGAAGGAATCTCCATGGGGAAGAGGAATGTGGGTTTTTCCCCAGTGATTTCATTCACAGCCCTTTTTCCTTAGGGCTGCTGTCCATACCAGTAGTACCTGCAGGTTCAAGGCAGAGTGGAGGGCAACAGCTGAGTGTTTTGGTTAAGATTTTTGGGATGAAAGATTGGGTTTGGGGAAGTGGTGCACAGTGTATGGCACATAATATAAGGATGGAAGGCAAGAGCCACATCTGAGGGGAAAGGATTTACAGTAATGCTGTGATTTGACATATATTTTCATTCCTTCTTCTGTGGGCCCTATAAAATCCTGTTAAGGGTGGAATAGTATTTCTGCAGCATTTGGGATGTAGGGATAAAGGGACATTGGTAGGGTAGAAAAAGAATATTAAGCTGCCTCTGTACAGAATACACATTATTAACAGAAAGGATTTAATCTATCAGCTACCATTGGTGTCTTTGACTCCTTTACATTTGCCTAAAAATAGCCTAGGCCATTTCTTCTTTTACCTTTGGCTGATTGAGTCCTTAGTTTACCAGCTGTGGCTCAGATGTGTTGTTTTTCTGATACCTTAGTGGAGCTGTATTTTGAGGCAAGACATGCTACTGCACACTCATTGACTTAGGACCAAGGTTCAGAGAGTGAGAATATGTGTTAATTCTGCAGTGGGAAGAGCTGCGACCTGCAGGAGACCTGTCCCTAAATACAGCAGCTGCCCCCTTCTCCCTTCCCTTGGAAATGGTTACCATGGGGTTGAAGTCTGTGTTGGAAGTTCAGCTGCTCCTGGAGATGGGCTTGAGCCAGGTGCAGCCCTTGAGCAGGGTGTGAGCACTCATCTGGTTCTCTCATTGCTGTGGCACACATGGGAGTTTATAGCAAGTTGTAGGGTGAGTGAGTTGGGGTAACATCTTGCACCGCTTCAGCTGGATTTGCTGGACTGCTCTGCTGAGGACCTGAGGCCCCAGCTGGTTGTATGGAAATACAACACCAGTACAGCATTGCAACTCTAGGGGCACAGGGAGCACTGGCTGGCACCTATAAAACATTTTAAAAGTGAGGTTTCAGGGCGGAGCTGTGAAAGTGTTGCACTCTCGAGAAAATTACAGCATCTTCCTAACTCTGTTCTGAGCCCCAGGCTGAGGCTTTGAGGTTTTGCAGAGCTGGCACCTGGCTGTAGTTCCAGCTGCTGCCCCTGCTGCAGGTTAAAAGCCACTTTTGTTTAATCAAAACTGAGCTCTGTGGGGAGGGGCTGTGAACATGTACCTTGCTGCAAATCACTTTGTGGCCTGTAATTGACCCTGCCTTAGAGAGAGGCAATTGAACCTGATATATTTGGAACAATCTGGCGTTGAAAGATGTTTCAGATTTCCTCTGACCGGAATTTAGGACTTCCCTAGCATTTGCAGTGTGCTCCTGCCTTGGGATGTGATGAAGGAGGAGTTAAGCAGCATGCTTGGCATAGGTAGGAAGTCAAGGTTTTAATATCACATAGTTGAAATCTCTTTTCAACTGCAAAAACTGTTGTGGGGAATTTCTGTTCGTGTTGAGCCAGAGGGCTAAAAAGGTGCTTCCTAAGCCAGAGGTTTTCTTGGCAGTCTCTTGACCTAATCTCTGAAATCCCTAAATCTGACAAGACAGCAATTGCAGCGTTGAGGCTGTAGGCAGAGGGAACTGGGTTAGTTGTTTGGAGCTGGAAGGGGCTCATACTGGCGGTGGTGCATCTGAGTTCCCTGGTTTGGAGCATGAGCTGCCTCTCCTCTCTCTCTGCTCTCACTGCCCCCCTGCTGCCCTGAGTGAATGACAAGGCAGAAAAAACAGGCATGTTTTCCAATACTTTTGTTATTTTAAATGGGTGTTTTTATAGATTTTCGGGAAAACTGAGCTTTTACTAATGCACCAGATTAGTGTTGATGGGTGACATGAGAGCTGTTCACACAAGTCAAGGAGAGGCAGAACGTTCTGGAGGTGGCTGTTAAGAGATACCTGCTGTTCCTGCAGAGTTCCCCAAAGTGCTGGTGTGGACCCGTGCCTGGCTGTGTGTCTACAGCTCGTGAACTTCTATAACGCATCCAGTGCACCAGTGCTTCAGGCACTCCATGTGATTAACCAAAGAGTCTGATTTTATATCTATCAAAAGGTGGAATTGAGCTTTCTGATAAAAGTATTTGTGTGTTTCCTACCTTTGTCTGTGTCTGAAGAGTAATTTCTAAGGGACTTTTTAATAGTCTGATCATTTTGAGAATGATTATGTAGCTCAGATGTGAGGGAGGTTTCTCATTACAGCTGGGATGATTCAGAAGACTTTATACACTGTTTTATCAGTGCTGACAGGAGTGCCTGGGTTACAGTTTCTTACCTCTCTACACTTACTCCTTAATCTTTTTTTTTCATTTGCTTTTAGCTTTACAAGCTTCAGGAATTCTTGGTGGCATTCTTCAGCTACTGTTTTGCTCAAGAGGCTGATCTTGCAAAATTAAGGAAAACTTGACACTTGGTTGAGAATGTAAAATAATTTCATGGCAAAGTCCTCTTCCAAAGTTATAGGAGTTCCCATACCTTCAGTGTTTAGCACTGGAGCTTGGCAAGGACGGATCTGACATTGGAGAGATCTTCAGCTATTTCGTGAAAGTGTTCCGTGGTCTCTGAAAAGTCCTTTTTTGGAAATGAACTGTGACCACGGAGAGTGTGGGGACCAAATCATGTATTTCCCCAAACCTGTTGTGTTAAAAGTGGCATTTACTTACCGGTGGCTCATCAACAAAGTGGAACATGTAGTGATGGTAGTTGTCTAGAAATGGCCAAAGGTCCAGAGGTATTTAGGGGTTTATCGACCAACCCAGTTTAGGGAAGTGCAGGTATGTTCATTATATTTGCAGATGGCATTGAATTGGAAGGGCTGCAAAGGGCATTGAGTTCCAGATAGCCCTATCAAATTTGAGCAATTCAGTAGCAAGTGTAGTTTGTTTTTTTTTTTTAATAAGAGTAAGTTAGTGTACAAAAATAGGTGAAGAACAGAAAATTAGGAGGTGTTGGCTTCTCAGAAGAGGATCTGTCTGTGAATCACAAACTATTATGTGAGAGCAGAATCATACTTGTGGGAAAAGGTGAATGTACTGATGTGTATGAACAGAAAGGCAGCGTGTGGTGTGATCCTGCTGCATTTAGTGGCTGCTGCAGATGCCAAGCTGAAGCTCTGACACTTCTGGGCAGCAGACTTCAAAAACACCACGGGCCAAGTGGAGAGACTTGACAGAAGGTCAACAAAAACAATTGTGAGTCAAAAAACCACAGTCTCCGGAAGACTAAAACATTTTTGGCTGTTTGGCCTAGAGAACGTGTTGTCATAGCAGTTTGCAAATATGTAAAAGGCTGCTTCAAAGAGGAAAAGGAATAATCTCTTTTCCAGATTATGTCAAACAAGAGCCTTAAATGGCACTTAGAAACAGTCACACCGAACTTTTTACAACACTGGTGTGTCTTGCTCCTAAAAAATGTTTACCCGGAGGATTTCTGAAGCTGTCTTGCAGAGCAAATGAGGCAGTCATCTGTCAGGAGTGATGCATCTGTGGTGGATCCTTGGGGGACCACCACAAGGATTGGATGTTCTTTTGTGTTTGTTGCAGCCCTGCCTTCGCCTCGATTTCCCAGGGAAGCAAAGTTTATGGAACTGTGCTGTCTTTCAGTCTTCTAGAATTAACTATTTAAATTCTAATGTTGGTGTCAACCCAGTTTGAGCAATGTGAAGGACTCAAAGTTGCTATGAATTTTATAAAGTCAGTGGCTCAATAGGAGAGAGAACTAAAGCACATCCTGCCTGCAGGAAAGGTAATTGAGTATCAGTCCAAATTTACGCAGAGCTGATCAGCACATGTTTATTTCTGAAGCATTCATGGCACACGTGATCCTGTTAAGCATGTGGGATGGAGCCTGGGCAGGGATATGTGTTGGAAGGAGGGATGTGCTGCTGCTGTGGAGGGGATATGACAGTGCTGGCTGGGGGCAGGGAGGAGAAGCACTTGAGTAATAGAAACCTTGGTTACAAGAGACCTTTGGAGAGCTCTAATCCCATTCAGACAGGAGTGTTGCCAGCACTAGGTCATGTTGGCTGTGACTTTGTCTTCCTGAGTCTTGAAGGGCTTCAGGGATGAAGATCCTCCACCTCCCCGGTGACCTTTTTCCAGGGCTGCACCACCCTTCCCCTGGTATTTCCTGATACAGACCTTCCAAGGCGTAGCTTCTCCCTGTTTCCCCTTGTTTGGACCTGCTGTGTGGCTCTGTAATCCTTGTAACTACTTTATTAAATAAATATAATATGCTATTAGAATGCCCTTAGACTTCCCTTTGTCAGGCTGAACAAGTCCAGCTCCTTTCACCCCTTCTTGAAGGCTGTGTGTCCAGGACCCCTGGCTATCTTTGCAGCTCTCACCTGGATCTTCTCCACAGTCTTTTTGAACCTGGGAATGGCCAGGCTCATCAGTAGGTAGTATGATTCCAAACTGAAATGTTTTAATCTTCTTTTGGAAAGAAAAATACCCCAACAATGTCGGTAAGAAAATGGTAGGATTTTAACAGGGAAAAAGATCACGTTCGTATAAGATTATAGCTGCAGAATTAGGAGTGTGTTAAGTTAGGGATTTTTGATTTGTCCTTTTTCCTCCTTGTGTATGTACAGTTTGGTGCAGTGTCAATGACATACTTTGTTTTTCAGCAGGATCTCTGTCTCCCTCACTGAATAGTTGGGATGCTGAAAGAAATTTGAGAAGAAAATACAGAGAAGTGTATTGGAATGGGATCCAGAGCAGTTATCCTGCTCTGAATTCTAACAAAAATGTCCCAAGTACTGCCAGGAAAGACAATTATAAACCAGTGACCCAGGGCTGAATTGTGGTAAACCAGGCAAGCCTACTTAGAGTGTCTCCTGATGTTTTGCTTACTTTAAAATGGGTTATATCCACCTTGCCTACCCAAAAGAGTGCTTTCTGAGAGAAAACCAGGAATGGCAGTGGGCCACACTCACCTAGCTTGGGAAGCACTAAACCTGGGCTTTCAGGACATACTCAGATGAAAGAGGCATCATTTCACCTCCTCTGAAACCATGCCAGGGTTGGATTCTGATTAAAACTGGAAGAGTGACTATAAGGAAGAAAGGAGAGTCAAGCCAGACAGTGGGGCAGCTGGGGCTCGGACATTGCTGGTGTTTGCAGCACAGCTCCTCATCTTGATCCTTGTGGGTCCCTTCCAGCTCAGGGTATTTTATGATTCTGTGATTCATCTGTGTGCTGTGTCTGGGCTCAAGGAGGTTAAAGGAGCTGTCCAGAGCAGCAGAGGAGAGCTGGTGCCAGCCAGGGAGCAGGGCATGGTTGGACTGGCAGCTAAGACTGTCTTAGGATTTACTCCCCCTTGTTCATTCCCTCGTAAGCACCCAGGGCTTGGGCACCGACAGCTTGGAGCTTTGCAGGAGGGGGTTGTGTGTACGTGGGAGGTTGTAAGCTTATCTCTTCATCCCCCCACCACTGCACTAATCAGCATGGTGAAAGATATTCTTCCTCCCTGGGGAAGATCTTTTCTCCCTGTGAGGAACCACCATTTCTCAATTAAGCTCTTACTCTGAATTTGTACGTAGAAACACATATTGACTTCAGCTCCAGTTCACAGCCAATACTCTCTTAAGGTAATAGTTCAGAGTGAGAGAACATAATTCAGCTCAAATTTGAGTTTTTTGAGAATAAAAGCACTGGCGATGTCAGCATACCCGTATGTTAGGGACAGACTGGGAAAGGTATTTTCCAGCTTAGTTACTGCACATACTGCTGTGAGCTGGTGCTATAGCGATACCTTTGGAAATTTCTGACTCTTCCTGTTTTCATGGCAATCTCCAGCACTGTATACTTGGTGATCTCATCTTTTCACCTTGAGCCTTCCAAGTCCAGGTCTCTTAACCCTGATCTTCCTCAAGTCAAGGTAGTGGTTAAAGTCCCCTGTGTGTGGCTGTAAGTTGCTGACACATTTTTAAGAGATGTAAAGCGATCCAAGCTGAAATGTGGTATTACCCCATTTTAACAGCTATTCCCTAAGCATTGCACTTAGAAGAGCCGCCCCTGGCTGGAGAGAAAAGCTTTGTGTTTATTGTTTTTGTAGCTGCTGTAATTTTAGTGCATGATTCCAGCTGAATACTCAGTGCCTGTACAGGGAAAATGGGCTGGCTATTTCCATTCGAAAAGCTGGGTTATAGAAGTTCACCGCACCAGATGGCTGCGCATACTTATAATGCTCTGGATTATTAAAGGACTGTTGTATTTTCCTCTTTCATCCTTCCCTTATTCCTCCTCTCCACATCAACAAATTAATGCTGAATGCTTGGGAATCTGCCCTGTGCAGACTTTAGCACATTTCATCTTTTCACTGGAAACTTTTTGTTCCAGCTCTTTTGAACCGGTTGGTTTTGATCACCTCGTTGCAATTGTTTGGGGGCTGAATGATGCCCGCGACAGTGCGAGCCTGGATTTACTGGAGCCCCAGCACAGCCCTAGGCTGCTTTGCCATGTCATGTGTCACAGTTGCTGTCCCCAACCTGCTCCTTTGGGGTTGACACTTTCTGTTTTCCGATGTCATGTGGGGATCTCCTAAATTAGACAAAAGTGCTGCATCATGCATGAATGGGTAATGCAATGAAGAGAGTTCTTGGGGACCTTCTTAGAATCATTAAGGTTGGAAAATACTTCTTAGAGCATCAAGTCCAGTTAATTTCCTTCTCAAAACTAACAGCGTGTCACTTGTCTGCCACCAGAAACATCAGAATTTTAAGGTACGGCTATTCTGAAAAACGATAGAAGCTGGAGAGATGTGCCCTGCCCTCAGCACCACGCATATGTGTTAGATTGAGTCATTTTTGTGAAAAGAAAATAAATTTAAGTCGTTAACTTGTTTGCAGTGCAGGCTTTGGTGACCCCTTTACAGCAGCTCCCATGGCAGGCAGAGTAAAATTCAGGGGCTCTGCTCTGGTATCCAAAATCTGCTCATTTTTGATCAGCAGATTGAAAGAAAGCTGCTCTGCCTCTGGAGCTCCCACCCCTGCTATGTCCAGCTATTGGGTGAGGAGATTCACAGCAGTCACACCGGTCAGGGGTTTGTTTCCGACACGTGTTGGGAGCTCTCTGCGGCGCTCGCCAGGTCTGTGCTGACATCAGCTGCAGGGGAGAGAGGTGGGTTGGTTGTTCAAACCAGAGAACAACACGCTGTTTGTTCCCCGCATGCCGGCGTGGCCGGTGCCTCAATAGCTTTTATGCTGATGTGAATAACAAGCAGAGGTGGTGAAGGGATTTAATCACACAGAGCAGAGCGCTGCACGCAATCACCCAGCCTAAGTGACACTCAGAGGAGGATCTCTTTCTTCTCCTCCTCCTCCTCCTCCAGGCTCGGAGCCTGAGTCTGAATAAAACATAACACACTTGAGAGCTCTTTAAGGCATTATAAAGGAGGCTGCTTTCCCCTGAGTTTGTTGTCTAGCAGGGCTGGAATTGCAAATGGGTGATGTGCCCTATGTTTTATGCAGCTTAGAAGTCCAGGAGATGCTGTTGGAGGGAATGCTGGTGTACCCTCAGAAGCAGCAGCTGGCATTCCTGAGGGACCAGAGCCACACTCTCCACCATGGCAGTTTTTCCCATTGTCATTGAGGCTGTAAGACAGGCTGTGGGATGGGTTTCATACTTGGTTGAAGTGCTGCTAATTCTGGACTCTGTTCCAGTCGCTCTCGTGGGTTGATGTAGCTACTTCTGCAGCCCTCTGGTGAGTCATGCCAAGGAATGGCTGGGCTGAAAACCCCAGCTGAAAAATTTGCAGAAACTCCCTGGTTTGGCTCACTTTGCACAAACCGAACTGTCTGTGCTGGCACGATGGGGAGTGCAGCATCAAATGGGAATGACCACAGAAATGTGTTCATCTCCTGTGGCGTGGAGCATTGCTGCTAATGGTGATAAGGGCACAATGTGAAGGCAGTTCCCTCTGACCAAGTGGATGCATTATACCCAGTCTATTTGTTGGGGCAGGCTTATTCCAAATAAATCTATTTTATCTTGTGAAACTTCAAAGTAGACAGCAGATGGTTTTCTGTAGGACAACTTTTCAGGAACCTGTGTGCTGCTGTAGGGCTCCTCAGTCTCTTTGGTGCTTTGAGGCTTCTGCAGCGCTCAGTCAGACTCATCTAGGAATTAGTGGGACTGGGACACAGTATTTTTGGCCTAAGAGCCATCTTTTGCAGCTGTGATAACATGCTCTGTGCTTCATGTTTTTGTAAAAACTGACTGGCAAGGGAGATCCAGGCCTTTCCCTCACCTTCCTCATAAACATTGTCTTTCTTCTCTTGAAAACAACATGTAACTTAGGTAGGAGTCAGGAAATCAGTATGTATCCTTCCTTCCATGGGTACTGTTGAGACTAAAAGCAGAGCTTGAAGTCAGATGATTGTTCCTTCTTTTATTTGCATACAACTAACCAGAAAATCCCTCTGCAGCTTTGTGCAGCTCTTCTGCTCTCCCCCTTTTTTTTCATTTTAAATTCTGGATCGCGTTTTTAGTCACTGTGCTGAATTCTAGAGTTACAGACATCACTTTCCAGAGGATGTTTAGTCCTCTCTCCAGCATGAGGTCAGTAGTCTCCAGTGTTAAGTGAGTCTGTATCCAGGGATCGTCTCGTGAGAAATGAGATTTTTGAACCAGCCACTGCACCAGGTATCCCAGACAGAGGACATGATTGCAGTTGTTAGAAAAGCTGCTCACCTGTAGGAGGTCTCTGTTGTCATTTAGCTGGTACTGCTGAGGTTCAGCTCAAAATACAGCTATTCCACCTTTTTTTAAGGTATGTGCGGGTGGTGAGGCCTTGGCACAGGTTGCCCAGAGAAGCTGTGGCTGCCCCATCCCTGGAAGTGTTCGGGCCAGGTTGAATGGGGCTTGGAGCAACTTGGGATAGTTCACGGTGTCCCTGTCCATGGCAGGGGATTTGGACTAGATGATCTTTAAGGTCCCTGTCAACCCAAAACATTCTGTGCTTCTCTGCAGAAAGACATCAGAACTTTTTCCTTCTGAAGGAACACAGTCTAACAAAGGGAGCAGAGGTTGTACTCAAACTGCATCACAGTTGAAATGATTTTCTGGAGGAACAGAAGTGCAAGTATTGGTGACCTCTCTTCATTTTTGTGGCATTATTGTGGCATTTTTGTGCCACAAAAGAGCAGGATTTGTTGTTGCAGCACTGAGATTGAAGGCAAGGCTATCTGATAGGGTTTAGCTGATCCAATGTTTCATGGCCACTGGATGGGAGTATTTTCCTTCCAAGCCATTCTCTGTCTCTCTTCAAGGAAGCAGATGGGCAGAATCTCCTCTGGATTGCTTCAGTCCTGTCATGTGAGCATACTTCACATCCTGCACTCATGTCCTCCCGAAACACACCAGTGTCAACCTTCCTCAGCTCCTACACAACCCCCTGCTGCTGCCTCGTAGCATTAGTTTGGAGGGTTAATGGGATTTTGCTAAGTTAAAACTGCTGTTTTGTCAACTGATGCAAGTTTTCTGGAGAGTGGATGCATTTCTCCAGGGGCTGGGGTTGCAAATTACGTTGGTAGAATGTAGCCTTATGTATTACTAAAGAAAAAGCTTCAGTGAGATAAAAAAGATGCATGTGATGCAGCAAATCAAACCTCCAGCTGTGTAAACAGATCAATAAACTGATTTGTGTTTGCTGACCAGAAGAAAAATCTAATTGCAGGTACTCCATATTCAACATTTGTGGTGAAACCAGAGTAATTGGAATAATGAGAAATCCAATGTGCTTTTGTTTGGAGTTTATTCTTCTTTAGGATTCATTAAACTGGATGGGCCTCTCAGGGTTTAGGCTGGTTATGTATCACAGTTCCTAGCTCCTCAGACTTCATAGATTTCTTCAAATTCCAGATCATCACATTTGCCATCTTTAAATAAGACTTGAAAAAATTGAAGCAATATTGTTCCTGGTGTTCAGAGGCTCATTTCACTCTCCAGAATCTTATTTGACTTAAGTTTGAATGCATCTGGACAGCAAAATAGCTCCTGGGTTGCCTCAAATTCCAGGTTTGTGCAGTTACTTACACCTGCAAGAGGAAATAATGCTCTCCTGCATGCCCTGAAGATGTATTTCCAAGTACTGTTGTTCCAGGTCTCAAGTACTTTTCATTTGAGTATCTCTTGCATCTCTTTCGACTTAGGTAAAAAAGAGAGGATGGAGGTGCTGGCATGATTGTATTTCTGTGAGGGACCATATTCAGAAAGGTAAAAGGTTTTAGGGTGAAAGGGGAAGAAATACCCAAGAAAAACTATGAGGTTGGAGTTGTGTGAATGTGTTTTCTCCGTCTGAGGGGGACAAAAGCTCTTTCAGGGTATCTTAAGTAATTTCAATTGCCAGTAACAGAAATGAAGAAGGTAGTGAAGAGTTCTTAAAAAGTTACTGCACAGAGAGCAAATTGTCACCTGCATTTACCTTCACTTTGAGTTAAAGCTGGTAAATTTAATAGATGTATCATCAGCTTGGATGTCCCATTAGGATTGTTTGGAAGTGGAAGATGAGTCCTCTGTGAAGGAAACAGAATGGGGTGAGCTCTGGCTGCTGGGAGGAGGAGGAAGAAAGAGGGAATTGGGGGTTGATGGAGTGTAGCCAGGTAATGATGAGTTTGTGATTTTAACTGAATGAATAGCTGAAACTGTCATTTAAAAAGCTACAGAAAATGGGTCTTTAAAAGCTTTTCAAGGCAAGCTTAGAAAAGTGGAGGCAAAACCTCTTTTTGTCTGGGTGTCATTTGGATCTGTCCATCAGTGGAGGAGAGAACCCAGAGGTCTGTAGCTGGAGATCCCGAGCATAAAGGGAAGGTGATGTGTTGCCAGTTGACATATGGTACCACCTGGGATTAGCCGAGATTATGCCAATGAAGATTAAATCCTGCAAGTTGATTCCCCTTGCTGTTATTTAACAAATGAAGTACCTTATCCAAAGTCGGTAGGAAATCTATGGGCTTGCAATGTGATTTATATTCCCCCATGGCGTGGCAGATTCAGCTTTTTGGTTCTGTTGTTGTGAATACCATGAAGGCTGAGCTCCTCAGTGGTTTATCATTCTGCAAAACAGACCAGTGTGTTCAGTTACAATTGAACCTGTATTGTGGTTTTCCTGATAAATTTGAAAAGTATTTTTACTATTTTATTTACCTTCTTTATAAACAAACACTCCCATGAGTCTCTGATCAAAAATTGTCCCTGTTCTGTTCTGACAAGCACCTGCTTTTTTCTTACCATTCATTGCCAAGGTACATTTCATCAGCTTAGAAAAAGTAATTTAAGGCAGGTTATGACAAACTAATTATTATATTATATTATATTATATTATATTAATTTATAAAGCAGTAGACAGGGGAAGAGGAAATGGCCTCAAGTTGTGCTAGGGGAGGTTTAGATTGCGTATTAGGAAAAGGTCTTCACTGAAGGCATGGTCAGGCACTGGAACAGGCTGCCCAGGGCAGTGGTGGAATTACCATCCCTGGAAGTGTTCAAAAGGCCTGTGGATGTGACACTTGGGGACATGGTTTAGTGGTGAACACGGCAGTGCTAGGTTAATGGTTGGACTTGATGATCTTCAAGGTGTTTTCCAACCTTAATGATTCTATGGCAGAAAAGCTTGAACGTTAAGAGGGTTTTTTTTGTTAATGGATTTGGTTCTTGAAATGTAGAATGGATGGAGCGGATTTTGACTTGGTTTCAAGCCCTGAAGTGGTGTCTGATCCCTAAGAGAAGGCTGGGCTTCCTCCCTGAGCACTGAGTATTTCCATTCCTATTCTGAATATGTTCAGGAACATTTATACGTTTTTATTCATGTAGCAGTATTTTCTTTATATCAGCTAGTTCATATCATTTTCAGTCTCTTCTCTTGCATGGTTACTGGCAGTGATCCTGTATCCCACTTCAGCTGAGTAAGCCAGACTGTTTTAGTCCTTGTAAAATAAGACTGTTGGTACCCTGATCCCCCTCACAACCAGTTCCTCAGCTAAAGCTCAAGTTCACCTTTCCTGGCCATGCACTGACAGGCCGTGGGCTGGGAGCAGTGCTGGAACTCTTACACCATCCTCCTTTTCATTAAAAATCCTCCCGGGGATCTGCTCTCTTGCTGGTGCCTTTGAGTCTTTTGAAAAGAAAACTGCTTTCTGTAGCAATGAATGACAAACCTCAAAAAAATCAGGACATACCGTTTTTAGACCTTTTGCACAAGAAAAGGGCATTATTTCTGGCTGTACAGTCAGTGAACCCTGAATTTTAAAATAACTGGGTGCTTTTCTTCCTTACCCAATGAAGAGAAGAATGAGAGACACAGAATAGCAGACTTTTGCTTTTTAACTAGACATGGGTGGGTCCACTCAGTTACACATATGTCACCATTATTGTATCGAAATCTTCATTGCAGGAATCTGCTCAGGCTTTTTCTTAATGCAGCTTGGGATGTGATCTCCACAGACTTGAAAAATTTAGTATTGGTGTTTTCAGGACGGGTGAGACCCACAAAATACCCAGTGATTGCAGAAACCTGCTCTTGCCTGGCTCCCTTCGCCACTTGGGGTTTTCTGCTGGCCGTGCTGCCTCCTTCTCTCTACCCTTACAGTGGATTTTGTCACATTTTTCTTCCCAGCTTTGTCCACAGCCCAGCCTTCACCTTATGCTGAAGGAAATGTTCTCACTTGCCACCTTAGAGCAAATACAGTATTTTGACAGAAATGAAACAATTCAACATTTGTGGCTATAGGTGTTTGACTCATAAGTTGTTATGGCCATTCTTGAGTGTGCTGGGAGAATATTTATTGTAGGACTAATTAATTATTTTGGGCTTGTTTCTTTGAAACTAGTGTATTGTAAAACAAATTCCTTCCTCTTTCCATGGTAAACATTATTGAAAATGTCTTAATATCTAACATTTCTATATATTTAGAACATTTTATGGGGTTGTTTCCAGCTGGGCTGAGCTGCTGTTCTAGGGTTGACCACTTACAACATCTGAGTTTCCCTGTGGGAGTGAGACCAAGTTCCACAGCAGAACATTCTCCCTAGTTTTGGTTCCTGCGTCAGTGCAGGGGTCAGTGCTTGCTCCCTAGATGTGTGTCTTAAGAGGAAGAGTCAGAAGTGCCCTGTGGGTCTGGTGTCAGAATCTATCCTCTGTGAGCGATATGGCTCCTGTTCCTGCAGTAGTGGCTTTGTTGGACAGAAAGCACTTGGACAGGGGAGGGTCTTCAATGGGGTACAATTACTGTGCTTCTGGTAATAGTTGTAGGATTTTGGAAGGTGATGTGAGAAGATGAGGCAGGAAGGACCAGCAGCTGGAGCAGGACATAGGTCTGGGAGCCTGTGTGTGTCATGGTGCAGCAACTGGAGCAAGCACAGGCATGTGGGTGGGTGTGTGACCGAGTGTGTGACTGCTGGTGAACATGGGGCTGGACAAGGGGGAAAGGGCGTGGAGGCTGGGGGTGTCCATGTGTGTGTGTCTCTAAGGACAAGGACAAGACTCTGGGAGGATCTGGTGACCAGATGGACCAGGGAAGTCCCAGCCACTGCTGGAGAGATGGTTGAGTCTGGGGGTTGACTGAGACCCTTGAGTGTGTGCACATGGGTGTGTAAGTGTCTGCAGGCTTGTGGCATCTAGGAATACTGGGATAGAGGGTCAGCTACTGAGAGCCTGAGCCCAGCTGCTAGAGGGATCTACTCTGCACCTATGTACCTGCAGATATTTTCCACTAATTCAGCCTCTTCCCCTAACGTCAAGTAGCTGTGTCTCATTCTCCCTGGGCAGATACTGTTGGTTACAGCTTGGAAGATTTGAAAATAAAAGAGAGAAGGGAAGTGACAGAATGCCCCAAAGCACCTTGCAGACATGGGAGGAATTAATTAATTAATCAGCAAAGCTGCACTGGGATGTTTCATTCCAATCACCTCTTTTGTGTTTCAGCCCTGGCCCAGTGTGTCCAACCTGGCCAAGGATTTCATCGACCGTCTGCTCACAGTGGACCCCAGTGACAGGATGACGGCCCTTCAGGCCCTGAAGCACCCGTGGGTGGTCAGCATGGCAGCCTCCTCCTCCATGAAGAACCTGCACCGTTCCATCTCACAAAACCTTCTCAAGAGGGCGTCCTCCCGCTGCCAGAGCACCAAGTCAGCGCAGTCCACCCGCTCCAGCCGCTCCACCAAATCCAACAAGTCGCGGCGCGTGCGGGAGCGGGAGCTGCGGGAGCTCAACCTGCGCTACCAGCAGCAGTACACGGGCTGAGCTCCGCGCTGGCACCCGCCGGCTGCCCTGCCAGAGGTCTCCTCTGCGCTGGAGGTGTGCACACACTCGGTGAGGAACAGCCAGGTTCCTCCCTCCCTCCCTCCCTCCAGGCGTTGCCCCCGTCCATGAGGAGGTGTCCCCCCGCGCGGAGGAAAGGGAACCTTGTGGTGGCCGTCCCACCCTGCGAGCTGTGCCACGGGGTCTCGCGCCAGAAACGGGGGAGTCCTTGTGGGCTTGGAGCACAGCTCAGAGCCTCAAGGAATGCACGAATTAAGGAGCCATGTGGGGAGAAGAGCTCTTTCTGTAGCCCAGGAGCTTGGTTGTTCGTAGTTATTTATTAATTCCAGAGCGTTTAGTTTCTCTCACTTGCGTATGGAAAAAAAGAAGAAATCACTTGGTGTGTCTGTGCACGCACGACTGTGTGTGCACATACACGTGTGGGGGTGTAAATGTATTTAAAAATTGTGTATACATAGATTTTGAGCTGGTTTAGTCAGACTCCGTGGTGCCTTTGCAGCGAAGCTGGAATGAGTCATGTGCAGTTAGAAGTGGGATAGCTCTGACTCACTGGTGTGCTGCCCACCAGCTCCTCGCCAAAGAGATGCCAGACAGCAGTTTTCCATGAGGGCTGGGAAGCTGCGAGGTTTCCCCCAAGGGCTGCCATCCTCCTGATGACGTCAAGGGCTCGCTTGCCTGATGACATCAAGGGTTTACCCCTGGAATTGTCCTTTCCCTGTTGCAGCAAGACCAGTGCCTGTCATGCAGGGTTTGTTGTTCTTGTGGCTCTGTTGTGTCTGTGACCTGTTACACACCTTGCACCCTTCAAAAGAAGATTGAGAAGGTTGAGGTTTTTTGTGCTAAGGGGAAAAAAAAAGGGGGAATTTTTAGGGATGTGCTTCCCACCCCAGAGCTGAAATGGGCTATAACCACTGTAAGCACAGCATTACCAACCATGTCACTGCACCAGAACTTTGGTGGTTCCAGGCTCTCCCTGCCTGCAGATTTGACAGGGCTCCCCTGCTTTGTGTGCCTGTGCTGCCCCAGCAGTGCCATCCCTGCTTTGGGACAGTGGTGGTGGGAGCTGTTGGGATGGCCACAAATGGCTCCATAGCATCAGGGTAAGGGCTTGAGTAGTGGAAGCCCAGTCTGGGAGTGTCAGCAGTGACAATACCCTGGAGACATTGCACAGATGCCCTAGAGCTGTGAGGGGTGACTTAAGTTCACCAGGAAAAAGCTGCCTTTCAGGTGTCCTTGTGCTGCATGGGTGATGAGGGGGCCTCTTATGAAGGACTCTCAGTGGAGGTGGGGGCTGCAGAGCTGAGCTTTGTACCAGCCTGCTGAGATATCTTCCCAACTAGTTAGAGCAGCAAAGTGGAGATGATGGCACAGGCACAGGATGGATTTGGCTTCTCGTGGTAGCAGAGACAAGATCAACAGTGAAGGAAAATGCTGAGGTTTAAAACTTTTCTCATGAAGCCACACAATTTGCTTCGTGCTGTGCTCTTGGGAAGGGCTTGCTTGGCTCAGGGCTGGAGGTGCAGGCAGTCCAAGCTCAAGGGGCTGGTGAGCTTGGCCTTTTCCCAGGACTGATGCCTGTGCCACTGTGTTTCAGTGTCAGCAGGGCTGAAGTGGTCAGTCACATCTCCAGGGAGCTCTCACTGTACTGGCCACAGTCACTTCTGGTCAGCAAACAGCAAAGCAGCTTTAGTGGGAGAAGATTTGAGTTTTCTGTGCTAAGGCAAAAAAAAGGGGAGATTTCTGGGGATGTGCTTCCCACCTCAAAGGTGGGATGGGCTGTAAATACATGTGACCAGCCTGGTGCCCAAGCATGTGGTGGGGAATACAGCAGAAGAAACTTGAGGGCAGCCACTGTGTGTAGTAGGGGTGAATTTGAAATCCTTTGTGTGGTTTTGCATGTTATTTTGAGAACTTTGCATCCTTTGCAGGCTGCCCTTTCTCTGAGCAACCATCCTACCATGTCACACACAGTCTTTCTTCCATCAGCATTAACAGATACTGCAGAATTCCCCAAAATTGTTATTTTTCCAACTCTGTGGACTGCAAACAAAAATGTTTTCAGCATCTTTTACCTCCTCACATTGTTTTCCCTAGTTTGTTACCATGAACTATAAACTAGATGTGATTTCTGACAAAGCAGGCAGCTTGCCACATTTTGCTTCGTAAACAGCTCAGTGTCCCTCATGTCACTGCAAACAGCTCTCCAAAAGCAGGAGCCCCTCTAAGACCAGTATCAGCTGGACTGTGGGGGCCCTGCAGGTCAGGTGGTGGCAGGAGGCTCCCTCGGAGCACTTCTGGTTCTGAGCCATTACTTGAAGAGTCTTTGGTGTGTTTGGTGCATCACTCCAGGCACTGATTGCTTTTACCTCCTGGCTGCTCCCCTGGCCCTCCCCAGTTTATCCTGCATGCTTATCCATAAAACAGGGATTTTGTGTGTGTGAGAGGGTCAAACTGATGAACTGAGCCAAGACCTCTAGAACTGAGACCTGTCCCCTTAACCACTAGACCATCAAAATGCACAGGCATTGTGCAGATGTCTGCCCATGCTGTTACTTCATCTTTCTCTTGTGGGATGAGGGATACATAAAGCTCTGGGCTAACCAGGCTTGTTTCTCCACCTTCACAAAGCAGAACAAGAATCTCCTCATCTGTGACAATTTTTGCTTCACTGATCTTTTTCACAACTGGTTTTTCACCAGGAAAAGTTCAGAGCGATTGTTTGCGGTTACTTTGGGCTGGAATATGTTTTGGGAAGCAGGATGTTGCTGTGTAGGTTCCTGACAGTGTCAGGTTTTGGTGGTGATGCTCTGTGGCTGGGGGTGAATTGGCAGAAGGGAGGATCCATCACATACATGAGCAATACTGGATAGCTGCAACCTGCCTCTCCGTGGTATCGAGGTGTTGTGGTCCTCAGGCAATTCCGCCGCTTGGGAATTGCAGGAAGAGGACCAAGGCCATCCCATAAAGAGCTTTGGATTTTCTAAAAAAAGAACTCTAATTCTTTTCACAAATGCAACGTTTTCTTGTTTGCATGGAAAAATCAGTGTAAACTTGGGAAAATCTTTACAGGCTTTCCTTCTATCGTTCAGTTTTAACACTCTTGGCTCACTCTTCTTTTTCTAAATCCAGTATTTGTAGGAGCTTTGCAGACAGACAATAACATGTGTGGGCAGAGGGGAGATGTGCAGAGCTCTGTCTCAGTGACCCTGGAGTCCTCAGTGATCGATCTTTCACTCAGTCTGGAAAACTGTGATGGTCCAAATGCCACGTTGGAAGGTCCAGCTTAAGAACAATTCTTCAGGTGCTTTTATTCTTGCAACTGGGACACGTTTTCAGCTGGGTCTGGTGTGGAGAGGGACAGGCAAAGTGCTGTAATTCTGAGCCATAGTCCAGGTGCCTTCAATCTGTCCTCTAATAAGATCTTCACTGTGAATTACCCTGATAATCTGTCTTCATTCCACAGGAGCAGCTCAGTGCTCGGTTGGTCTTAAGTCTCAGGAGTTTACACTATTCAGGAGTGCCTTTTTTGGGGATTTTAGAAACTAAAATCTCTCTGAAATGTTTTTTTTCTGCTCTTTCGTTTAATTTTTTTAATGTCCTTCTTTTACTCTTAATGATGGTTCTTTATGTGGCTCACAGAGTGTTTTTTGGAAACCTTCCCGAGTGTGCTGGGAGAACAAAGGTAACGAGTGCCTGTTCCAGACCACCACCGAGTGTAGTCTCTGTATTAGCTGGGATGCAAATCTGATCCTTTTGCCTGCTTTGGTTCATGCAGTGAAAGTGGAGTTGGAATGACACCTAGTGGCAAATTGTGGTGTGTCCTTGTCCAAGCACAGCCCTCTGCTCTCTGCATCCCCACTGTTTCTGGGAGAGATGCTCTTCAAAGAGTAAAGGGAATTAGGGTTGGTTTGTCTTTTGGAACTTAGCAGTACTGTGTAAAACAATCCCATCCTTTTGTCCTGAGAGTTTGGCTGCTCTCTTGGGGGAGAGAATTACAGCTTCAAAGAATGTGGCCTGTTGATTCCTTGGTTTTTGTTATTTTTGTTGAGGATTATTGGAAAAGAATGTGAAAAAGTCTTCCAGAAATTGCATTGGGGGGGGTCTAAAGATTTGCATCCAGATTTTTAAGTGTGTAGTGTATTTTCCTAAAACAGCAGTTACCAGTCCATGTTTGATTTACTTCTCACTCAGGTTCCTAAAAATCTTAACACATCAACCCAGTGGGGGTAGAAACCGCCCTTCCTTCGATCCTGAAGAAGTCTGTGCTATTTAACACTGTGATAGCATCCAGATGCTCCTGCTGGCTCTGTTTTGTTCTTGGAAGCACACAGCTGTACGTGAAGGAAAACTTGAGAGCCTTGTAAGGAACTTAAGCCCAGACAAGAGGGCTCAGACCTGCTGGCTTTGGTAGCGATGTGGAAACCAGCTGCAGTGTAGGGCCTGCTTCATGTGTTTGTTCTGGATGTGATGAACCCTCACACTCTTTGGAATCTGGGTGCTTTCCTCTTTTAGGTCAGATATTTTCTGTTCTGGTAATTTACACTATTTCTTAGGCCCTGCTCCATTTCTCAATCCTGTTTTCTACCCGGGTGTTTGGCTGCAGTACTAAGAGAGTCAACTTTTACCTGATGCACAGACTGGAATAGGAATGATGGTTCACTTTGCTGCTGGGCAGCAGCTCTGGGTTTGGCTTGCAGGAGCTGTGGTGAGTCCTGGGGCAAGGTAAAAGCTTCTGTATGGTGCCTTTGAGGACCTGCAGTGCAGGCTCAGCTCAGTCTTGTACCACGTAGGGCAACTACTGTGTGGCTGTTACAGGCTTCTGATTAGGCTGTGTGGGGCTACATTATTTTAAGTAATGATACTAAAGATTTGGAGGGTTTGAGGTGGGATAAATTAAAATCTCAATTGTTTGCCTTAATTTAGTTTTCTAAATGATGCAAAACAACACAGACATTGGCTTCTTTGGCACCAGTGTGAGCCCTAGAATTTGCAGGGAGGGTGGTTGTGTCCAGACCTCTCACCCACTCAGCTTTCTCCTGGAGAATGTCACGAAGTGCCTGTACCACTCAGTGTGTGTACCCCACCCCAAGTTGCCTTCACCACTCTTGGGAGGGTTTTGGTGCTTTTTTTGACCACTCAGTCTCCTCTTTCACCCTGGATTAAGAGTGCAGCGCTCCGAGGCAGGTGCCTGCATGTCAACTGTGCCTTACTGTGCAGGAAACTTCCCAAAGAAATAAATGTGAACACCAGGGATGTGCCGTGGCAACGGCATCGTGGAGCTTGATGCCTTCCACCCTCGCGTGCCAAGGGCAGCAGGAGCTCTGCCTGGTGACAATTGTCCCTTGTCCCACTGTCCCCCCTGCCTGGTGATTCTGTAGATCCCTCGTGCGTGACGGGCAAGCTCTGGCTGCTGTTGCAGGGATCGTTGCACTGTTTGTCTGCTGAATGTGGAATCGATCTGTGGAGCAGATCCACGGCCCCAGCGAGGTGTGTTACAAACCAGCAGCTCCTGTGTGGACGCCCAGATGCCGTGAGTTTTCCTGTTGCCTTTTACTACGGAAAGACACCTCCCGGGAAGCTCTTGGGATCGGAGATCTTCCGGCGCTTGATGTTATTTTTGGTTGCCCAGTTTCCGGTGCTGGGGTGGAACAGTTTGGAAGCGACTCCGGTCTCATCCAGTCGGTCTCCTCACGGGACTGTCTTGAGAACTGTCCCATTCCGTGCCTTGCCTTTCGAGTCCTGGCTTTGCTCTAAGGACTGTCCTGTCGGATGAGGTCGGACTCACTGTAATTAGTCTGTAATGTTCAAGTTAGAGTGTACAGAATTATTTATTTGGTGTACTCGGTCTGCTAAAACATGTCCATGTATTCTGTGTTTCCCATGGCTCTGCTGTCCTTACTTCTGCCTCATGGACCACCCGTGGGCTGGCTGCTGGAAGGCAACGATTTCCAGGCTGGGAATGATGGTCAGTAAGTACACAGAGAGCCAGGAGCTGCTCACCCCTCTATTACGTTCTTGGATCACAGCAAGAGGTACCAAAGTGGCCGTCAAAGGGTTTGCTGGTTTCTTTAACACAGCTGCCAGGCCAGGAGCTGCCCAAGGGACACTTCGTGCAGGGCTGGGATGTCCATGGGATGCTCTGGATGAGGCAGGCACTCAGCCTGTTGCTGGAAGGTGGGGTTGGGAGGCTGAACAGGCACTTTAGGACATTCTGTTTATTTTTCTTTGGCTGCAAGGTGGTAGACTGGGCCAGAGGAATGCTCTGGTTTGTCCACAGCCACTCATCACCTCTCCAGTTTGACTCTGAGCAGCTTTTATGGATCAACAGGAAAACTTGTAATATAAAGTGAACAATGCACACCCCTCTTGAGCCACCTCCTCTCCAGGATTTTCCAGGGGCAAGGGACCCCACCTCAGTGGTGGCAGAGCTGACAAGGACCTGAGAACACAGACCAGATGACCCACAGTGCTGCAGTTGGTCATTCCTGTTTGATGCTCCCTGTAGCCACCAGTTCTCTCTGCCTGCATGGTCAATCCCCACATCTCTGATGTTCACCTGCCTTTCAGTTCAGTTAGATGCTCCCTGTAGAGCAGACCACTAAATGAAACTAAATCTTACCCATCCAAACTAAAATTTGTTAGCCCTAGGCTTTACTTAGGCAGATTTTTTTTATTTGACTCAGTCATATGGGCCAGACTATTCGTGTTTGCCCTCCGTTGATGTTCCATACCCCTTCCCATCAGTGTGCCCTTGTGTAGTGTCACACTCTCTGTTTAATAGAGTAATTACATTTTGGGGGCTGTGATTCACACAGCAAAGGTGGTGTATCACCTTCACATCACTGTTAAGGAAAAATAAACCCCACACCTCACGTTGGGACAGTCTGATGCTGCTTCTCTCCACGGTGTGTCATCACCAGCTCTATTTTGAGCTGCTGGAAACTGGGTTGTAATTCCTTGAACATGTGTCTTGCTACTCCCATGTCACACAAGACTTTTTTTTTTCACCAGCCATTGTCTCAAGAGCCCATTTGAGTGAAAACCTGTCACTTGGCCTTGTTTTCAGCTTCAAATTTTCCTTTGCAATGGCCTTCAGTTTCCCGCTGTTACCTGGCAGATTGGCAGGTGTGAGGCAGCATGCTGTTCTCCAGCCATCCCCTTCCACCTTCCCCAAGAGCTGGAGCTGCCCGTGGCACTTCTCCTTTTCAGCTCCTTTTCAGACTTGCTGCACAAGTCGTGGCTTTAAACTGCAGGCAGGGATCCTTTAGAATCCTCTGCACCCACCGGCACCCACCCTCCCCTGCAAGCTGAGCAGTGCTTTCTGATGCTGCTCCACAGCCCATTCCCTGGTGGCACCTCGCACCTGGGTCAGTGGGAGGACCATTCTCCCAACCTTCAGCGCTGCCTGGTCTCTGGGTTGGTGCCAGGGTGTGCTTGAAGACCCCTGAGCAGCCCTTGAGCCACAGCCAGCCCTGCTCCCCCTCTGCCTGAGCATCCTGTCCTGGTTTTGCAGTTCCCCCTGGGTCCCAGCTGGGCATCAAGCTCCAGTTCTGGGAAGTGCTGGGGTTCAAGAGAGAAGCACGGGGTGCCCCAGGCTTTTCCATGTGCCTTCCACCCTGCTCTGCATCACAAGAAGAAAGGAGCCAGAGGAAGTGCTTGGCACAAGTGAGGGCTGGTACTTTATTAATCTCAGTGAAGAGATCACGCTGGCAGCAGCTTTAGCCCTGAGCAACGATGGCGTCGATCCAGTTACGGAACTGGCTGACACGAGTGTACATGGCCGGTGTGTAGATGTTGCAGTTGCTGGTTCCCCAGGAGACAATGCCAATCAAGATCCAGCCATTCCCACTCTGGTATACCAGAGGTCCACCAGAGTCACCCTGCAGAGAAAATTCCTGCTTAGTGCTCCTGGCACATGCTCCAAACTGGTCCCTGCCACCCCAGCCACCTGGTCCCCTGCGCACAGCCAGGTGCTGGAGCTTAAACATCTGGCTCCATAAGTGCAAGACCCCATGTACCCTCCTCCTCCACCGTCCCTGTGATGCAATGGAGCTTGGCAAAACCCTGCATATCCTCCTCCTCCACCCACCCTATGCAGCAGGAGCTCAGCTCCTTACCTGGCAGGAGGTGGCACCAGCCCCACCGGCGCAGATCATGGCGCTGGTGATGCGGTTGCCCCAGTACTGCATGCACTGGCTCTGGGAGATCAGGGGCACGGTCACCTGCTGCAGGACTCTTGCCAAGGCTTGGGCTAGGGGAAAGAAGCACCACTGGATCACTTCAGTGTCTGTGGGTCTCCTGCAGAGCACACAGGTGCCCTGGGCAAGCTTCCACTGGTGCTCCTGAACACATGGGTGCTGCCATACAAAGTGCCTTCCTCCTCCGTGCCAACAAACCCCTTCTTCCCCAGGATCACCTCGTGCAGGTGGCCCTGAGAAAGGGCAGGCTTGTGCCTGTGCACGGTCGTCCCTGGGTTACGCACACACCCGCACCCATGTGCACGCTAGTACAGGCTCAGACAGGATAACTTCACTGCCCAGCTCCCCCCTTCTCACACATACAGGAGATGTCACCCCCCACAGGCACCCCTGGACCCTCAGAGCCCCTAGGAAGGACAGCAGCTACACACAGCTTACGTACAGTTGGGGTTGGTGCGTCCCCAGCCGGTGGTGACAGCCTGAGCGTTGGTGGGCAGAACCAGGTTGGCAGGGGCCAGGCAGATGGTGGACACACGGGATCCCAGCTGGGCGGGCGTGGACAGCCTCAGCAGGGTGATGTCATTGTTCATGGTGTTGGGGTTCCAGCCGGGGTTGGTGATGGCCTGCAGAGAGAGAAACACCACAGCTCTTCATCCCTGCCTTGCGGGAGCAGCCGCAGCGCAGAGCTGCAGCCCTGACCCAGGACTGCGTCCGCCTGGCTCACCATGGACACCGTCTTCACTTGAATGGCTTCGGCGCTGGAAGCAAGGTTATATTCCCCGAGGACGACAACGTGGGCTGTCGGGCTGCAAGAGGTAAGAGAGAGTCAGGGGGCATGTGTCCAGCCAGCACCCCGGGTGGGAGCAGCACTGGGGGCAGCCACGGGCATGAGGAACCCAAGGGAAGCCACCACGGGGACAAGTGGGGAAGAAGCCCTGGGCTGCTCAGGCCTTTGGGGCTGACCCGAGTGCATTCAGAGACACCCAACATGCTCTGAGCCGCTGGCCAGACATCGCTCCTTACTTGAAGTTGCAGTGGGCAGCTGTGACGACCCAGTACTCGTTGATCAAGGAGCCGCCGCAGAAGTGGGATCCTGTGCGGGTCTGGGGAGGGAAGAGGGAAGAGGAGCTGGGGCTGGGTGGGCTAAGCACCCCCAAACTGGGGACAGGCAGAGGTCCCCTTGCTGCCCAACTGTGGCACCTGGCTGGCTGTGCCATGCCACCACAGTGCTTAGGGCAGTGCCCAGGGAGTGGGATGATGCTGTACCTGCAGGGACACCTGCCAGGGCCATGAGCCGGGTACAGCGTTCTGCCCGTTGACAATCCTCTCGCTGTAGGCCACCGAGGGACTGATGTCGGGCACCCCGCAGCCTGCAGGAGAGGCACAGGGGCACAAGGGTGACCCAAAAATTCAGGACTTGTATCTGAAGGCTGCCTGTGCTGGTGTGGGTGGCTCTGTGTCACCCTCCCCAGCGTCCTGCTGCACCCTGAGGACGTTCCCAGAACCATGGGCAGCACTTACCTGAGACCGTGCTGGCAAGGGCCAGGCAGGCAACTACCCACAAGAACGCCATCCTGAAAGAAGTAGGCTGAACCCCTGGGGACCACAAGCTTTATAGCAGCCAGGGAGCCACGTGGCTCATAGCTGGCCAGGTCAAGGTCCCCCTGTGGCCTTGTGGCAGCAGTGACAAGCCAAGCCTGGCACATACTGTGCCACGCGCAATCAGGGATGTGGGAAGGTACTGTCAAAAGACACCTGGAGGGCTTGGGCTCTTGCTGTCATGAGTTGTGTTAGTTCTGCAGCCTGTGGAGCTGGAGCGGGAGAGCACCACAGGGCTGTGATGGAGGGCACAAGGGGCTGGTTGTGGGCACACAGCTGGGGTAGCAGTGGGGCTGGACATGCTGGGATAGACAGAAATGCCTGGGGTGGGAGGTCATCCCATGCTCAGACTGGTTTCAGATCTGTTGGCACTAGAGCTGTTTTTCTACATGGCCATGAAGCCTTGGCTTGGACCAGCGCTGGTCCCAGCTGGATGTTCCCAGGGCTCAGGACCACCCTTTGAACTATGTCCCTGGTGCAGGTGAACAAGTCCCAGAGCCAGGGGGGGCAGGTGGGGAGGACAGATGCCTTCCCAGGCAGGTGGGAGCTGTGGCCAGCTGGGCAAGCACACCATGAGCCTCAGTGGGCCCCTCCCCAGGCTGAGGTTGAGCTCTTCACTGAGCATTCCCCCAGCACTGCAGCCACCTGACCCTCACCCGAGGGCTGGGGAGCTTTCAGCCCCCTCTGTCCTGGACATGGGTATGTAGTGTCTGCATCATCTCCCATGTCCTGGGTGGTCTCCTGGGCTGGCACAGGGTGCAGGGACCCAGTTCTGGGGTGATGCGGAACACAGGGATGGATCCCTCCCTTTCTGTGCCACCCACATACCCTGATCCCTGCCCCGACCCTCCAGGGAGCAAAGCCTGGACACTGGGGAGCAAGTGCAGAACTCAGGCCTTTATTTCCAGCAGTGGTACCACACAAGAACAGTGGGATGTGACCTATCCCAGGGCAAGAAGCGTGGCAGAGCATGGAGGTCTCCCAGGGTGCTGCAGGGGCTGGGCACAAGGGTGTAGGCAGAGACACAGACTGCTCCTGATCTTCATATGGCACCTGGGAGGAGGTGGTCAAGGGCCGGGCAGCAGCAGAGGATGGGGGGAGAGCCAGTGCTCAGGGTGGTGCTGCCCATCACAGAGGAACCTTGGAGAAGGACAACACACCAGGCACAACCATGCTCTCCATGCAGCTTGAGAGCCTCCAACTCCAGTCCTGTCTGGGATGCTGGCAAATGAGCCAGAGCCAGGAGTCTGGAAGGTTAGCAGGAAGTCAGAGCAGTCCCTTTGTGCCAGCAGGGATAGGGCTGATGGCACTGTCCTGGGTGGGGACACCACCTTGTGCCCTTCTCCTCCACATCCGTGAGCCACGATGAGCTGGCTCAGCTGCTCCCCACCAGCCATGCAGGGCCCAGCCAGGAGCAGCAACACCCAAACTCAGGGCTGAGCCCAGAGGACCTCCCATGGTTGAAACCCTCCTGCCAGCTTGGTCCCAGCAAGGCTCCAGTCTGCCTCAGAGTTGGAATGCTAACAGCCTCCGTGGTCAGGACACACTCCCTCAGGGAGCTGGAGACTTGGGGAAACCCAAACATCCCTGCAGCCCCATGGAGATGTGAATTTGCCTCAGCTGCAGATTCCTGTCCATTCTGTAACTCTTCTTTCTCCAGCAGGAAATGGGCCAGGCCTGAGCAGCCCTCAGTCACTCTCCCAGAAGGCCAGCAAAATAGCTACAGGTTGGTTTTCCCCCAATCCAGGTATCCCAGGACTGGTGCTTGCAGGGAACAGTGTTCTCATGGGGCAAGACCAGAGGAGGATGGCCTGCATCCAGACTGTCCCCAACACAGGAGAAGGTGCTGTGTGTAGGGGATGCCACGTGTCACCGCCATTCTCACCACGCACAGCCGCAGAGCTGCCCTGCATGGCCCCTCCCTGGGACCAGCGGGGCACCAGTGCCAGGCAGGGTCAGGCACACTTGCCCTTGCGAAGGCAGAAGGGCAGCTCTGGCACAGGGACCAGGATGGTGCTGAAGATGGGCCGGTAGCCCTCGGGCAGGACCTGGGGGTGCTGAGCCATCATTTCCAGCACCACGTGCCGCACTTCCTTGGAGACGTCACCGCGGATATCCAGCAAGGTGGAGATGTGCTCATCGCTGGGCAGAGAGCCAGAGGTGAGCCCGGGCACTGCTCATGTCCTGCAAACCTCCCCCCATCCAGAGAAGCCCAGCCAAGACCAGGGGAAAACTGGTACTTTGCACCAGGCAAAGTAGCATTTTCTTGAAAACAATCCCCCCAAACCTTTTGAATTTGGTTTTGACATTTCCAATTTGGTGTTTTGTCACTTTTTACAGTTTGTTTGGCCACCAAATATCGATGTGTGAATGCCACAGCAGAACTACGTTTTTCTTTACACATTTGCCATTGGGACTTTTCAAGAACCCCTCAAACCTGGAGCATGGGAAAATGAAATCTCAGGGAGAAGGGGGTAAAGGCTCAGGTTTCTGCCTGCTCTGCAGTGTCACCTCACAGGATGCAGCCCAAGACAGGCTCTCCTGGGCAGACTCACACCCATCCCCTCCTGCAGAGAGTACCTTACCTGACGTCAGGGTACTTGGTGATGAAGCCCACCACCTCCAGGCTGAGTAGTGCTGGGTCTTTGAGGCAGATCAGCTCCCGTAGGGCAAAAACAGCCTCCAGGCTCTGCTGGCTGCGGTCCAGGCCCTGGGAGGGAAAGCAGCCAGATGTGAGACCCAGAGGAGGTCACTGCGGTGGCTGGCGAGACACAGCTGTGTCCGCAGTGCCCACGTGGGCAACCTGATCCCCTGCAGCTGCTGTCTTCCCACTCAGCATGTCCCACCCATCAGGGGCTGCTGGGCAGGGTGACGGTCCCCAGAGTCCCTAATCCAGCCAGTTCCTCCCGTATCGGCCTTACAACCACCCAAGTGTAACAGCCCCATTTGCTCGTGGGCTGTGGGCTGGAGGGGAGCAGGAGGGTGAGGCGATGCTCCCTTCCCGTGGCGCAGCCCCGGCTCCCCACCGCCCCCAGGCCCCTCTCACCAGGCCACAGAAGAGCTCCCGGAGCTGCGTGGCGTCCTGCAGCAGGCGGTGGCACAGCTGGCCCCGCTCCTCCCGGCTCTTGCACACCATCTTCCTCTGCAGGAGTGCCCGCAGGTACTGGCTCGCCACCAGGAGCTCGCTCTCCGCCAGCAGGAGCTGGGCAGGGGACAGTTGTTAGCGCTGGCATTGCCCGGCTGTCAGACCCCAGCTCCCCAGGGAAAGGCAGAGGGGAACAGGACTGGACACAACACCAAGCCATGGGAATAACCTCCTGCGAAGCTCCCTGACCGAAGGGACAGAGAAAACAGCTGGATGTGGGGGAAGCCGTGAACACCTCTGTGTGGCGGTGCCCTCTGGACTGCTCCAGAAGACATGGGACGGGGCTCTCCGGCCTTCCCGGCATCCTGCACCCCAGCAGGGCCCCCAGCTGCCCAGCCTCCCCGTCCCCCAGACAAGCAGCTGTTCGAAGAAAGTACCGTGAACACGGGTTTCCTGACGCGGGAGAAGTCCTTTGCATACTTGTCAATCACTTCACACATGCTGCCGACGAGCTGGGACCCGGAGAGCCACTTGCGGGAAGGCAGCTGCAGGCAGAGGGGCTGCAGGGAGCAGAGGGGCAGCTCTGTGCCCTGCATCATCGCACAGCTGCCAGCTCAGGGCAGCACAACACCCACAGCTGCTGCCTGCCAGCACGGACACTTTGCCTTGCAAAGCCCCCAAGCCCCTGCTGCCAGCCAAAACTCAATGTGAAAACAGCAGAGTGGTTTAGGTTAGGAATTTATGGAAACACTGGGGCTGTCCCTCCCTGACACCCTGAGAGCCTCCTTTTGGGGCTTTATCTGGGCCACAATGCACACCTGAGGTGTGGGCAGCAAGCTGCTCCTCACACACTTGCTTTTGGCCTGTCCTGCTGTGATTTTATTTTTAATTTCCACTCTTCCCCACTTCCTTTGTGTAGACATAACATGTTTTTTTGATTTCCTTCTCCCGCCCTTCTGTCCTTGCCTGTCTTCCTGCTTGCAGGCACACACTCCCTCTGTCTCTGCTGAGGCCACTGCTGCCTGCAAGCTCTTCGCCCTTTGGCTCTTCTTTTGTTTTCATGGCATTCAAGCCCTAAATAGTAATGTCGTTAATTATTCCAGGTTTTCGGTCCAGACTCCAGGAAAGCTAAATTTGACTACACTGTCAGGAAATGACTCGGGCAGTTGCACATGGATTTGTTATCCTCCACACAGACTTTGCTGCTCTCCAGCTGGTTTTCTGCTGTGGAACAGACAGGAGAAGGAGCATGAGGCAGCCCGGGAGGGCTGTGGCTCCTGGTCTCTGTCCGTTAGTGATTTGGGGGCCAGGAGCCATCTGCCCCAGCGATACAGGGTGGTGCTGTTGGCGACAGACATCGGGTGGTTTATCAAGGTCTGGGGGACAGGCTGGCAGAGATGTCTGCAGGGTGATAGCAGGGTACAGAGTACATGGCAGGGACCCCGGGCAGGAATAAACTCGAGCCTGGCATGTTGCAATAGGGCTGTTCTTGCTGGGTTCAGCTTTGTTGCAGCCCTGGCAGCCCCAGGTGGTGGACCAATGTACCTGCAGGTCCAGAAGCAGTTCCTCCAGCAGCAGCTGGGTGGCTTTCTTCTGCATCCTGTCTAGAGCAGCCTGGAGGGATGTGGGGACTTCTCTGCAGGCAGTGTCGGGGTGCAGGGAGGAGACAGAGTTGCTAGGAGAGAGACGAGAGGGTACAGATAGCCTGGGAAGCATAATGGGAACACTGGCCCCAGTGAGGATGGGGGTGGGTGTTGCTACAAGAGCTACCAGGTGCTGCTGCAGGTACCTGAGAGCCAGGTTGTTGTTGAGCACGGCCAGCAGGTAGGAGATGTAGTACTTGGGAACAGCCCGGTCCTGCTGGTGCTCCTTCCCGCACTGCGCCAGGGCTTCCCGCAGGCTGCAACACAGCGAGGCAGCCGTGACGGGCGGGCAGAGCCCCAGGTGTCCCACCACAGGGGTGCTCCTGGGGGCACGTGGACCTCCCACAACCCTCCCAGCTCACTCGGCTCCTTTCAGATCCTGCCACCAGGTTGGAGAGTGACAGGTCGTTGGGCAGGGTGGGACAGTGAGACCCATTCTGGATCCCCTTGGGAGGGCTCAGCAGACAAGCATTTGGGGCAGCAGGCCCTGAGAGCTGATGCCCCCAAAGGCTGAGAGAGCAGCCCCATGGGTAGACAGGCTGCTGAGCCTTCTGTGACCTGGATGAGCGTGGGGTGCCCCACAGCAGATCTCCACCACCAGCCCATGATGCTTGGCCACGGGCCCAGGGTCTGTGAGGGTGGACAGGGGTGTGAGGGGCTCCACTGACCGGCCCAGGAATGCCTCAAGCTCCTCCAAGGCCATGTTGTAGATCTTCTGCTGCAGAGAGTCAGTGATCAAGGAAGCCACCTGGATGTTCTCATTCAGCATCTGCAGCAGGAGAGGAGAGTGGAGGTGATTCAGGGAGAGCCTGCAGGCCATGGACTCCTTTTTGGGAGGTCTCAGCATGGCCGTGCCCCATCTGTACCCATGTTCTTGGGGACCCACCTGCATGACAATGGCAGGCAAGGCTGACTGGAAGAAGCCCTGATGGTCTGTCTCAGGTTCCTCTTCCCTGAACCACTCCTTGAACTCCACCTCCAGGGTTCTCTGCATCCACTCAAACACACTAGCCTGCGGGATGGACACCCACCACAGGCAGCCCAAGAAGCCAAGTACAGACTCCCTTGAGACCCAACACAGCACAGCAGCAAGTCCTGGGCTTCATCCCAGGCTCGTGGTCTGCAGCTGCTGTCAGAGCAGTAGCTTGGCTCAGTGGGAGTCACTGGGTCCCCGTCCCGCTCACTCACCTTGACTTTCATCACGTATCTCCTCTCTGTCTGATCCACAAGCTCAGAGGACATCAAGGGACCCAGAGCAGAAACATCCACTTCTGGGAGGAGGTCAGGGTGACCCATCATCTCTGGGCTGGAGGGCAGACGTGGGGCAAGGCTGGGAAGACCTGTTTTCCAGGAGTTCCTACCTTTCCCTCTGCCCTCCTGGTGGTCATCCCCTGGCAGCCAGAGACACTCTCCCAACCCATCCATGAGCTGGTGAACAACCCAGCTCTCCACAACATCCCCCTCTTGGCTGGTGCCGGGGTTGGTGCTGACCTGTGGTACACACGGAGCGCCCACTCAAGGAGGAGGAAGAGCCCCTGCTTGTCCAGGTCCTCCCGCAGGATCTCCTGGAGGTGGCTGGTGAGGGCCTGGTGGTAGGTGGCAGTGCAGACGCTGAGGATGTTGTAGTGAGCTGGGACGCACTGGACCATCAGGTCCTTCACCACACGCAGCTCAGACACGATGTCCTTCTGCAGCGCTGCCAGGTGCCTGGCCAGCCCCGGCCCCTCGGCATCCATGCGGGGAGCGTGGAAGCGGGCTCCTGTGATGGTGTCGTGGAGGACCTGGTAGAACTTCTGCCTCCAGCCCTTTGGGCGGCCAGGGGGCAGGAAGGTGGCCTCCAAGAGCAGAGTATCATCTATTTTCTCCTCCCGCTCGATGATCCTCACAGCGGTGACAAAGAGAACGGGGTCCTCGCGCACCAGCTGCAGGCTGCTGCCCACAATGTCCCACAGCTGCTTGGCCAGGCTCTCATTGAGCTCCTGCAGGCCGCTGAAGTAGGACAGCACAGTTGCCTGGGCACTGGAGAGCCCGCGGAGGTGCAGCTGGGAGAGGATGTCATCCCGGAGTTGCTCTACCATCATGAGCTCCACGTGGGCCTCCAAGAGATGCTGCCCATGGAGCAGCTGCAGGATATGGGAAAAAACCTCGTGGACTGTGGGAGAGGGAAGAGAGATACCAGCACTGAGTGTGGAGATGAAGGGGGTTTGCACTAGGGACACAGATGCAGGTTATCAAGGAGATGATGAGGGGAAAGGTTTGGGGCTCGGGGAACACTGTTGGATGAGGCCCTGGGGAAGCAGGGATATATCTCCATGCAACCAACTGACAGAGCCTGAGTGACCTGCTCAGGCTTTACCACCAGCCCTGCACAGAGCCCAGGGTTGGACTGAAGTTTCCCCATGTGCTTTCCAGCCCAAATTGACCAGGACTGGGCCAGTGCCTTACCCGAGAAGATCTGGGGCAGCACCTGGACCACCGAGGCCAGCTGCACATGCTCCTCCATCAGCTCCCTCATCTGCTGGAGGCCCTGGAAGTGGTCTGCACTGTCGAGCAGGGCCCACCGTGCAGCCCCCAGGTCCTGGCACACGCTCTGCACCTCCTGGGCCGCCGACCGCAGCTGCTCCAGCCCTGCACTTACCCCCTCCAGGTAGGACTGGACAGTTGACTGGGGAGCAGAAAAGGATGGAGGGGCAGTGGAGCAGCTCCAGAAGGCAGGAGGACTCCACACCATTTGCCCCAGCCCTGCATGGTCTGTGTTGCAGGCACTCTCCCAGCCCCACAAGGTCCAGTCTGAGCAGTAATCAGATGTCTCTTTCAGTTTTAAAAGATTACTTTTTTTCTGCAAAAGAGCAGTGGGTCACAGGGCCCCCATGTGGCCCCAAGGTATGAAGGACCTCAGTGGCCATATAAACCCTCCTCCCAAATGGAGTGCCATCCTTTCCAGCCCTGCAGTGGCACTGGCAAGTCTCCATGCCATATCCACTCATTTAACTCCCTGCTCCTGCTGCCAAGAATCACCAGAAGCAAGTTGCTTTGCCTCCTGGACAATTCACGCAGTCAGGGTAGGAGAAACTACCTCTAAAATTATCAGGAGAAAGTTGTGGTGCTTAGACTGATTGGGTCCTGAGGTTAACAATCCCTTGGGTCATGCAAAAGGGGAGGTGGGTGAGGAGGGAGGTGTGCAGCGGGACTGGGACAGCCCTTACAAATGTGTAGAGATGGAGTTTCCCCTGTGGGGACCCGTGGATGGGGACAGGTTGGAGCTCTGTGCCTCCTCCCAGCTGTGGGGAAGGGCAGCCTTTGGTGTCGGGACGGGGCAGTGATGGGGTGCGCTGAGTCCTGCACATGGAATGTGCTGAACCCCCTTGGTGTTTTATTTTGAAGGATGGTCAGAGACACAGAAGACTCCTTTTAACACTTCAGACACTGCCTGGGGGTAAGGCAGAGGGTGAAGGGGAAGTTACCAGATCTTTTCCCCCCAATAACTGCACTTCACCCACCAAGCACCAACCAAAGGAAAAGATTTTTCCAAAAGAGGACACAAAGAGGATTCATGGCGCAAGAGGGGACCCTGGCTGGGATCCCTGCCTGAGGAGGGGGTGTGGCTGCAAGTGTCCATGGGATGGGCTGTGGCAAACACACACCTTCAGCCGGGACTGGATGGAGCTGTTCCTCTGCGTCTCTCGTCTCCGGTAATGCCCGAGCCCCTCCAGTTTCTCGGGGCGGTAAAACACCCCTGAAGCCCATTTCAGAGCAGCTCCTCTCGCCAGCTTCTCAGCCTTCTCTGCTTCCGGCCACTCCTCGTCTGGGGATGCAGCCAGGGGTCAGTGAGCACAACGAAGTGGGGCAGGAAGGGCCCCTGAGGCCAGAGGCAGGAAGCCGGCCGCCAGTGGACTTCCAAGTACACTCAGACGTGGGAAGCTGGGCAACATGGCACCAAGAGGGTCCTCCTGCAAGGGCCCCCCAAGATGCCACCACCATGGCCCGGGGTTGTCACAGTGGCTGTGGCAGCAAGAAGGCTGCCCTGGGGAGCTGTGACTCAGCCTGCCAGCTCAGATTGTCCTCAGGCTGAGCGCACATCCCCGCTGCTCCCCCAGACACAATGCTGGGTTGTCTGAGGGGGTCTGATGCCACTTGGGAAGCTGTCAGCAGGGTTGAGACTCCAGCAGTGAGTCAGCAGGAGGGATGGGGAGATGGCAGCTCTCGCAAGAAGGAGAGCCAGGCTAAGGTGAGGACGGGAGGCTCCTGGTCTCCCCAAAGCACCCACGCAGCTGTGTCCCCCTTGACACAGGGTCCGAAGCCATTCCAAAGAGCTCCTGGCCACAGTGAAGGGCTGAGAACCAGCGCAGTTATCGCACACCAGTCCCGGTCCCCAGTGCCTGGTTTCATCATTCCCCCACCCCATCCCCAGCCACTCCCTGCAGCCCCGCGGGAATGTCACCCAGTGCCAAGCCGGGCTCCTGCTCTGCTGGGGAGCCACCGGCAGCCTTGGGGACCAGGGGATTAGGGAGGAGGACAGCAGCTCTGAGGATAAGGTGTGCGGTGGGCAGCACTGCCCCGGCACAGGTATCACCATCAGGAAGCACAGCCAGGCTTCCACCCCGCAAGGACACAAGGCACCAGCCCCGGCACAGGGAAAAGGTCCAGGGGGTGGAGGGGGTGGAGGGGGTGGTGAGGCAAAGGGCAGGGGAATCCCCGAAATGTGCTGCAAGCAGCAGCATCCCGTCCCTGCCCAGCTCGCCGGCTCCCCGGGGCGCATCATCCCCGTTACCTCTGGGGCTGGCGGCGCGCTCGTCCTCCGCAGACATGCCCATGGTGTCCAGGCTGTGCGGAGCTGCGGGGCCAGGGCAGGGCTGCGGAGGAAGCCGGCTGCCGTTTCCTCAGCCGGAGCAGCCGCGCTCCTCAGGGCCTCATTGTGTTCCCGCAGCCGCGCTCAGGACGTCAGGAACGGGGGGCGGAGGGGAGGGGGGACACGGGAAGGCACCGCGACAGCCGGAGGTCTGGGCGGTAGAAATCACGGAATCACAGGATCATTCAGGTGGGAAAAGCCCTCCAAGATCATCGAGTACCAACCGTTAACCCAGCACTGCCAAGCCCACCACTAAACCATGTTCCTAATGGCACATCCACACGCCTTTTGAACACATCCAGGGATGGCGACTTCACCACTGCCCTGGGCAACATTTTCCAGTGCCTGACCATCCTCTCAATGAAGAAATTTCCCCTAATATCCAATCTAACCCTGTCCTGACGCAACTTGAGGCCGTTTCCTATCGTTCTGGAGATCACACCCTGTCTACCCTCACCGGCACCCCCCGTTCTCCGGACACTCAGCCCTGACCGTGCCCGCAGCGCTGCCCCCTCGCACCCGGCCTGGCTCGGGGAGGACACCGGGGTGTCAGACCCCAGCCCATCCACAGTGCGAGCCCACTCAAGGCTGGATCGACCGGGAATGGGTGCGCTTTGCCAGCCTGACCCGAAGGCGAGAGCGCGGGGACGGACCCTCCATGGCTGCGAATGGACCTGGAGATGTGTCCCTGCCACAAACCGCCTCCTCCGGGCACAGGCTGGAGGATTCCCCCGGCACTGGGTGTGCTGGAGCAGCAAACCGCCCCTGTAACCCGGGCGGTGCGAGCTGGGTGCGTGGCTGAGGTTTGGCTTTGGTACCACAGGGCGGGGGTTTGACTCTGGCACCGCAGGACGGCGAGGGGATGGACGCACCCCTGGCTTTACTCGGGGGACCCCCAAACCAACGGGGCTGAGGGTACAGCCGGAGCAAGGCGGACCAACTCCCTGCTCCCGGGAGGCGGTGGAGGGAAGTCCACCGTCCCCACCCCGCCGCCGTCCCCGCCCCGGAGGTTCCCGGGGAGCCCCGCGGCCCGGAAGCGGATGCGCGGCCGCGGAGCCGGCGGCGGGCAGATGGCGGAGTGCGGGGCGCAGCCCCCCGGGGGTGGCAGCGGGGCTGCGGGCGCGCCCAGCCGGCACGAGAAGAGCCTGGGGCTGCTGACCACCAAGTTCGTGTCGCTGCTGCAGGAGGCCAAGGACGGCGTGCTCGACCTCAAGCTGGTGCGGGGGCAGCCGGCGTGGGGCGAGGGCTCCGCCGCCCCGGGGGTGGGCTCGGAGGGAGCGGCCGCCGGGGGAGCGGGGCTCCGGCGGGACCGGTCCTCCGGCGGCTGGAGCAGGTTTGGAAGGGGGAGAGCGGGGACACGGCAGCGCCCGGTGCAGCAGGTGGTTTAGGTTGGATATCAG